>MU262432.1:17500-67680 GCA_020310875.1 Ceratopteris richardii | reverse complement strand
CCCCCCCCCCCCCCCCCCCCCCCCCCCCCCCCCCCCCCCCCCCCCCCCCCCCCCCCCCCCCCCCCCCCCCCCCCCCCCCCCCCCCCCCCCCCCCCCCCCCCCCCCCCCCCCCCCCCCCCCCCCCCCCCCCCCCCCCCCCCCCCCCCCCCCCCCCCCCCCCCCCCGCCCCCCTCTCAGCTTCGCCTTCATTTCTGCCCAGCGTCTCCATCTTTGAGGCACATACGCGCATTGCATTCTCTACCCCTCAGCACCACATCTCAACCTTAACAACTGGTATCAGAACCGCTGCGCAGGTGCTGTACAACAAAGAAAACCCCACTTTTTGCGATTAGGACCTTATGTATTGATTTGTGGAAAAAGAAATTGCTTATGTACAGCAATTTGTGGCATTTTTATGAGAATTTCAGGAGTTTATGAAGCAAAATTTGGGGGTTTTGCTCCTATTTGGTTCTAAAGGCTGCTTTATAGCCTTATGTACGTACATTGAGGTCAAAAGAAGTCAAATTTGTTGATTTCAAGCACAAATTAGCTTGCTGAAATTTTCTGCAAAAATTTTTCAGAAATTTTCAAATTCTGATTTTGTGCTCCAGTCGGCTCGATCTTGCTCCATTTTGCTCCTACAGGTGTTTGAAGCAGGGCCTAAATTTCACGGCCAAGACAAAATGTCATATGACAAGCAAATTTTTCCTCTACCTTTCATAACAAAAATTTTGACACATTTATACAAGGCATATACATATGATATGTATATAGATCTATAATGACAAGCAAACTACCAATTAGAGCTTGTCATTTGACAGGAAGTTTCAAAAAACACCTGTTTTGATAGGCAAAATGCCTGTCAATTTTAGGCCTTGGTTTGAAGCTGTTGTGCACTACTTTTAGAGGTGGTACATTGATTTTGGTGCATTTTGCCCAAAATTTCAGCACATTAATCTCTTATTTGTGCAACCATGGCATCGTCGTCCTCAGATATGAAGAATCTCTTTGAGATTCGTCGCCTGGAGGGCACAAGATTTGATCTTTGGAGGGAGCGCATTCATGGAATTCTCTTCCTCAAAGATTGTGACAGGGCATTGGAAGCACGAAAGCTAGAAGACATGTCCGATGGTGCGTGGAATAATCTGAATAGAAAGGCCGTCACTTAAATAAAAATGGTCGTATCTGATGACATTCTTGTAGACCTCAAGGGCATTACTATAGCTTCAGAGTTGTGGGCCAAGCTTAAGGCCACCTATGAGAACACCACACCTGTTAATCAGGTACACTTGATGATGAAATTAGTTGGCATGCTCTTGGATGAGTCCAAGAGCGTTGTAGAACACTTGTCTCATTTTATAGGTACTCTCTCACAATTGCAGAACTCAGGGATGCTTCCCTTTGATGATAAGCTGAAAGCTATCTTTTTGCTTATGACACTTCCTCATTCTTGGGAGACCTTGGTGGTCTCATTATCAAATAACCCCAATCTTACTTTTGATGGTGTTAGAGGTTCTATATTGAATGAACAAATCAAGAGAAAAGCAAGTGGTGAAGGAGGTACTTTTGCAAACATGGTCAGAGGTAGATCAGAGAAGAAGGGCTCTTATTCAAAGAGGAGTAAGAGCAAAAGCAAAGAAATGGGAAACTCCAGCAAGAAGCAGAGTAGAGTATTGATGTGACATGTTATCAGTGTGGTAGGAAAGGCCATAAGAAACCCGACTGCCGATTCTATAAGGCAGAGCTTGAGAGAAAGAAGAATGCTGGAGACAAAAGAAAGGACAAGGAAGAAGACATGACCGATGGACAAGACATCCAAAAAGAAAAGGAGAAGGCCAATGTGGCCTCTAGTGTTGTTATTGAGGAGCTTTTAGATATGGAAGATATTTTATGTGCTACTATATCAGTTGATGATGCTCATGCACATGATGTCTCTTGCAATGTTCATGTACAGGACATGTTGATCACTAAAAGTGATCTAATTGATGCTTTATTGACTGTAAATGATGCATTATCCCAGACATGGATTGTTGATTTTGGTGCATCATTTCATGTGATTCCTGTCAAAGAGTGTTTTGTTACTTTTCATGCGGGCAGCCATGGCCATGTATACCTAGGGAATAATCATGCATGTCCTATTGAAGGTATTGGTATTGTGCATCTTTCAACAAATGTTTAATGGCACAAATGAGCTGGTCTTGCATAATGTGAGATACGTACCAGGAATCAAGAAGAGTTTGCTCTCTGTTGGGCAGATGGGCAGATGGATATGCATGGTTACAGTGTTTTATTTGAAAGAGGCTCATGGAAGATGACCAAAGGGTCATGGCTGATTGTAAAAGGCACAAAAAGGAGAACTTTGTATTGCTTGCATGGAAAGGCCTTGTCTAGCAAATTCATTGCACTGGTTGAGATTAATTCTCATATGGAATTGTGGCATAAAAGACTTGGCCATATGAGCCAAAAGGGTCTATCCAAACTTTGTAACTTGAAGAAGCTTGATGTGTGCATTTCCACTCTTACTCTTTGGTCTTTCTCTAGTGGCATGCGCTGATCCACTACCTACTTCAATAGCTTGTCTCCTAATCTCTGCGTTCGATATTGGACACTTAACTCAAGCAAATGAAAGTTTTTCTTTTCCCAAAATTTTATGATATAATATTTATAACAATGAAACTACTAAGGTATCCAAAGAGTCAAGGAGTGTCATCAAGGAAAATTGAACCTTAAGCTTAGTGATCAACAAGAGTCTCAAACTCATCTTATTGCATCTTACTAAGAGTGATGTTATCATAAGTGATTCTCAACTTCTGTCATACATCATATGTTGAAGTTTGGCCTTATATAAGGTCAAACACAACCATCTTGATGTATGCAATGGCTTTTCTATTCAAACTTGCCATTTGACATCTATCATAACATTAAGTTTTACTTTGAGTAAGAGCACCATCAGTCCTTATGGAATATGATATTTCACATTCTTCTGATTTGGCTGAAGGAAAGAGTGTGTGTGTGTGTGTGCTGAGAAAAGGAGGTTGATAGAAGTTTAGGTTTGCTTAAAGTTGAAGGAGATGAAGAAAAGTAGTGATAAGTATCAAATGCGGAAGTTTAAGATTTTGAGACATGATAAATTTTATTTAAAATTGTAGTTTCTTTGCACTTTGACATAAATAAAGGTTCTAACACCTTCAAAAAGTCTAAGTGATAAAGCTCTCAGAGAGAGCTACAATGTGAAAGGATCGAAGCATGTAGTAAGAGAGTCCCTATGGGCCTTTTTCCACAAGCTCTTAGAGAAGTGTGAAGGCATGCAAATGCTTGGATAGGGAAGCTCTCAAAGGGAGCTACAATAAATGTATATGAGCAGTCATTGAGGCCTTTACTCCCAAGCTCTGAGAGCTACAATGTGCAGGGATCTAGATGTAGATTAGGAGAGCCTTTGGTGCCTTCACCCCCCAACAATGGCTTCACACAAGGGTTGTCAAAAAGGCTCCTAGAAAAAACTAGGATACTCAAGATGCATTGGACACTAAGATTCACGTTATGTTTGTAGAATGCATAATTGACAAATAAGAGTATTTTCATACAATCAAGCTATGGAAACATAAGTAGGCAAATAATTAATGAAAGATAAATTCACAATTTGATGACCAGTAGAATGTAGCATATGTCATTAATATTTGGATAATGCATCAACTGGGTGGGATTGGAAAAGTGTTGGCAGGTAAGTGAGATTGATTGTTTGATAAATACATTGTAGGCTGTGTTCTCTGTTCCTTGTCCTGTTCCCTAAACCATTATTGAAATGCAGCGCCAGTCTATACATGTCTAACACTTTAATATCTGATCCACACAGAAAATTTATAAGCATTTTGATTCACCAATGTGTTAACCTGAAGAAATCTGTTTAATGTGAAATTATGTTTAGTTCAGAAATTTGGATGTTTTGAATTTGTATGTCATGTTCATCATCCAATTATTCAGTGATATGAAATCAATTTCTATATACTAGTTGTGAACCTTTCTGCAGGTTCAAGGAAACGTCCACAATTAGTGTTGTTGGACCATGGTTTATACAAGGAGCTGAGTCCTACACTGCGAAATGATTATGCTGCATTGTGGAAGGTATAAGATGTTCTATTGACAGCACAAAGTGCAGGGTTGAAAAATGGTTTCCACATTTAAGTGTTTTCCCCACTATGTGATGGGCTTTATATGTAGATTATTGTGCGAATCTGTTTGCAGGCTCTTGTCTTTGCAGATGTGAATGCAATAAAGAGGCAGAGTATTAAACTAGGTGCTGGAGAGGATTTGTATGTTCTATTTGCAGGTGTAGTGACGATGCGGCCCTGGAAGAAGATCATTCAACAAGACATCAACCATTTAAAGATTGATGGAACAGAGGAGGATAAGTCAGAAATTCAGGTATTTCAGCTATTTTTATTATCGTGAAAGTAAATTAATTACCTTTGATATGATGCTAATGAAGCATAGACTGTTTTTACAAGGCAATTGTGCTATAAGCACATTTGAGTGCCTTGTTGATAGGATGCTATGAAAGCATGCACTTCGTTACATATATGCAATGGGCTCATGAGAGAACATGCAAGGCTTTGCATTCTCCATTTCCTAAGATTGATACACAGTAGAGAGCTAGTTTGGCAGCAAATGCATGCTTCTTTCTTATGTTTTTGGTGGCCCTGGAATCCCTAAATACACATTTGAACCTTCAGTAGAGCCGTCTTGTGGATGCTTGTCCTAGTCATTTGGTCAACAACTTCAACTTGCCACTTGTACTAGACATCAAGTTCAGCTGTGTTTGATGTATTGCCTTACCAAATAGTAAGGTCATTGACTGCAATTTGCAAAAGGTCCTTAGAAAAGCTATAGATGTGATTGATTTCCAAACTTTCAAAAGGTGCCTAGATTCTGTGGAAGTGTGCATGCATGCTTACTATCTTAGCACAGCTGAGATCTTTTTGAGATGTTAATTTGGCATCAAATGTCCAGATGTACGCAAGTCAACTTGTTTCAGAGATCTCTTTGCTGCTTCAAAGGCTGCCACGAGAAATCTTGTTGCTATTGAAGACAAATGATTGTTTGAGGGCAGTGGATTATTCTTTGGTATGGTTTCGCTGGTGCTTGATTTTCTATCTGCAGTGGTTTTGGGGGTAATTTAAAGTTCTTCCTGATGATTATAGGGATCATCTGTAAATACGTTTGTGATCATTGCAAGGGAATCCTCGCGAACTGTGGCAGAGCTGAAGATTTCCAGAGATGGTGGTATCTTGTCCAGAATGTGTGCAAGGCTAGACATTCTTAAAACTGAAGTTCGTGTTTGCATCTTGCAATTTATTGATTGGGTATCATATATTTACAGAAGGCTGCACTCAATCAATATGTAGCATAGGTAAGGATACATGAACATACGTAGAGCAAAAGCTCAAGATTTTTCCTTAGTGACTTTACTGTTGGCAGGGAAATTGTATCAAGCCATATCTTATTGATGATCATCCCCTCATTGCCTACTTGTAAATCAAGGAGGGATTTTGCACAATAAATGCCCTGACAAAAGCGGTTGGAGGGTTAATGTGGATGAGCAAACTTGCATGTATTCCATTAGGACAAGTTTTTAAGGTGCAATTTTTTAGAACATTCGTTATTCCTAGGTGCAAACTAACTTAGTACATTTCTGATAGCTGAGCTGATTCCTTATGGAATGCATTTTCTGCTTAGATGATTGCAATGTTGATCGTGAGCATATAACACTGGATGTAGCAGAATACAATTTCTCAACCAGTGTAACTTGAGATGCTTTCTATGTCCATGAAAAGTTTGGCTGTCTGGTGTCTTAGACAGAAAAGGGCCAGGAAAAAGAAGGGGTGGGGAGTTCTTGAGAATTGTTGTTTTTCAAACATCTATGTCTATCACAAAACTACCTTATCCTGTCGCTGTTCTAGCTAGTACTTGTCCCCTGTTGATCGAATTCCTATTCTTCACAACACATTGCTTGGATGGCTTTCTGTGCTTTATGGCTACTTTTGATGAATTTTTCCATAAACACATTTTATCACAAAATCCCTAGTGAAGAACCACACTTTTGAAGCAGAATAATATTTGGTGGTTTGTATAAAAAGATTTTATCTCCAGTCATTGCATATTATCAACAAATTCTCCTCTCATGTCCATGTTTTTTCCCATTCACATGTTTTGCTTTCTACTGTATTTCTGTATTTATAGAGAAAATTCCTCTTTCACTGCAGAAAAAAATTAAGCAGTAGGGACAGCACTTCTGTCACATGTAACTTATGTGACAATGCAAATGTTGGATAAATTTCTGCTGTGAATTAATGCGTCAGGTTACTTTTTATGTAGGTGTATTCAAGAACTTGGGTGATTTCCAAACTGACGAATTTTAAGTAATAGTGGGAATATGAAGTGAACATGCAACTTAGACTAAGAGGTCTTCTAAATCTTGGATTGTATGAGCTTCCTCATGCTCGATCCCTTGGTCTGCTTGGATGCTTCCTCATGCTTAATGCCTTATCAAAGAGGAAGTTTCAAGGAAGGATAATCTGCACATGTAACATTGTATTGAGTAGGTGCTGTACTTATAACCATGAAAGTTATAGAGAGTCATACATGCGTTTTTTAATCTTTTCGTCCCCTTCATGACGGAACGACTTTTTGTTCAGCTTGCTTTCTAAAAGCAGAAACAAACATGAATCCGTTTACCAAGGCTAACAATGGATTTCTCTATAGACCGTTCTCATGGAGGCATATCGAAGTTGGTGGCACTATCCTTCATTATAGATCTTCTAGAGAACTTCACTCCTAATGGCATTCCATAGTGTTAGTAGGTGACATTGTATTCATGATTGTATGTATATTGCACATTTTATAAGGCTTCTATTTTGAGGGGAGTCAATCGTGCATTAATAAGTTTATTGGAATTCCAACTTGCATGTCGGAGGAAGGTCAATTTGAACTCTCCAAGGTATTGTTACCTTGGTCTTCAACTGTGGGGTTTGGCAGCGATGAGTAGTGGAATCGACGACGGTGAACCGAATTTTTCATAGAATATTCTTTGACAATGAAGGTAGTATTTCATAGATTATTCTCTGTTCGGTTAATAAATCATTCGTTTTCGCTAGATGGGTTGAACTGACCTGAGTTGTGTATGGGGATTACGCGGGCTGTGCTCGCCCATATTCTACCGCTCATTTTTTGTTGCCTATGGAAGGTCATATCTTTCCATTGGCCTATATATACATGACTTTTGCACTATTCAAACATCAAATTGAGCTAGTATATGTCTATCTTGTAACTCCCTATCTAGAGTTGTCTACATTATTATCTAAGCTCTATCTTACGAGCACGTGGATGTGTAACACTATCATCTTTGTACTTGAAATTCTACTATATTTGTTCTCTTTTTTGCTATTGCTTCCGTGTTTTCTTGCATACCTACTTTCTTACATGGTATCGTAGTTACTATTAGTAGAGAGGATTACTTTATGAACATGAAAGTGTGTGCGTGATGGATTCATCTTTTGGTGTTTGTGCATGCACTAATGTTATTGCTCCAATTCTCATTCAACCACTTGCATTCATTGAAAGGAGGCTTGATGGAACAATGAACACCATGAAAGTCTAAAATTTTTGCAACTTTGGACTCTTGTGAGTTGTTGGATAATGTCATGGGCCAACGAGGCTTAATCCAAAGCCAAATGCGATGGAAGATTCAAATTCTCGAGTGGAAGATTTTGAGCTTGAAAGAGGCGGAATGCAGATGCACTATATGCCTTTTTTATGAGTGTAAGTGATTTTGTGCTTACTTTGGTCCAACACACTACTAAAATATATGAAGCTTGGGATATATTGGCTCACCTATATGAGAAAAAGAATCACACTTGGATTCAAAACCTTGAGAATCAATTAGCAAATGAGAAGCACTTTGAGTCGGAGAAGGTTAAGGAATTCGTCAAGTGAATCAAACATTTACAAGATTAGTTGGGTGTTGGTGTTGTGATAACACCTCAAGGACTTACTCGCAAGTGTGGTCACATTCTTCTTGCAAAATATGATGGGGTGATGATTGCCCTTAGCACTCAATTTAGATTCTACTTCCTTACCTTTGAGATGTTTTTTGTAATGCTTTTGAAAAAAGAAATGCACTTTAAGAACATGCAAGGTTCTAATGATGTAACTTTTTTAGTAAATACAAAGGATGAAGGTTTTTTTGATATTTCAAAGAAGCCAAAGAAGAAAAGTTCATGTGAAGTTGTTTCTATTGTGAAAAGAAGGTTCATGCCATTAAGGATTGCAGTAAGCAACAGGGTAACCATATAATTGACACACTCAAATCCATATCAAAGAATAGGGAATTTGCAAATAACACAGAACTTGAACTATGGGTTTCCATAGAGAAGGTATGTACATCTATCAAATCTGCTAGGAACCCACTTTTAGCCATTGTTGATGGAATAAAAGGGTTTCACCTTGTTATGTCCTTTCTATAGGGAGCATACAAGATCAAAAGCCTTGGGGATGGGCTAGAAAGGAGAAAAATGGAGTGATAAGATGCAACTCTTTCCATCTCGGGATCCTAGATAGAGAAAGGACGCTATAGTTCTTAAATACAAGCTTGGCTCAAGGGTCCTTATTGTGATACCATGCTTTGACCATCCATTTGGTTGCAAGTTTGTTGGACAAGGTATCCACATCCAGAATGCTTAGATCAGACATGACCTTCATGCTAGAGCACAAATGTCACTTGATCTTTGCCATACTCCTCCTATTGAGTTTCCATCCATAGGAAATTTCTACAATACCTCTCCAACTTCTACATCTTGTTGTTTAGCCTCCGACAAGCTAAAGAGTAGATGATAGAGGAGATAAGAAACATGTTGACTAATGTCGTGCACCCCACCACATTAGGCTATGTTCCCTTCTAGTAGTGGAACTTATTGTCAAGCTTGGGAAAAACCCAATCCCAATGTTGTCTCACAAAAACTTCGAAACCCAATGGGATATCTAGCAAACCGAAGACTTGACCACAAGGAAGCTCTTGGCAGCCTTGATCCTTTACAAATTGTAGGGGTGGATGTAAAAACATGTTCAAAGTAGTTTTTGAATGGTCGTTTTGGGGCTTCAAGGCCATCCAAAAGAGGTCAAGGCAATACTAGAAGCAAAGACATTTCCAGTATCATTTTGCAAAAACACATTGCTATTTATCGAAGAGGCTAAGACTAATTTGTCTTGACTGAGGTGAGGATAGATATTCAGAATATGCCCCAATCACATTTGATTTGTAATAAGGGAGTTTAACACATCAACAACAATGGCAAAAAGCAAAGGGGCGAGGGCCAATGGGTAACTTTGTCTAATAGAGCACTTTAGGAAAATAACTTAGAAGAGCTGACCATGAATGTTGATCACAAGCATAAGTATTTCCTCAAATCATGAAAACGTTTTGATGAACTTAGGATCATCTCTGATGTCCTCGAGGAATGATTTTTCTGAGTCTATCTTGAGGAAGAGAACGTTTAGGAAAAAAACCATGTAATCTAAACTCTACCAAATCTTTCAAGGATGGATGTACCTTTGATGAAGCCTTTCTGGTCTTTGTTGAACAAAAAACGAAGATGGCTTGCAATGTTATTGTTCAAGACCTTGGCAAAAATGTTATAGCCAGTCTAGAGCATGGTCATAGGCCATCAATTTTCAATTATGGTCATGTTGTCATTGTGGATCAACTTTGTCATGCCCTCATTTAAGCATCTCGACATGGCACCAAAACTAAGAGACTCTTTCTAAATCAAGTAGTGCACGGGGACAAGAACATTCTTAAGAGCTTGGAAAACTAATTGGTAAGTTTATTGGGACTCAGACTTTTACATTTGGGGTGGGTGTTGATGGCACTTGAATCCCACGGTGGAAAAGGGGGAGCAAATCTGGAGGGTATGCAACATGTTGTAGGACGTTGTTAACCTTGCGAGACGAGGTCCACACAATCACGCCTCTGAGGGGAGAGTGGAGTTTACATCCGAAAAACATTGAGAAGTGATTGACAATCAACTTGCACTTCTCCCTCTTGGAAGCACACTCAATGCCATTACTATCAATGATTTTGGGAAGGACTTCTTTGCTTTAATTTCTTCTTCAAGAGTGTGGATTTCTTTTGAAGATTTCTCTGCCTTGCAAGTCCACCAAACTTTAAAGAACAATCGAACCTTCTTCTTTGTGATTTTCTCTTCATATCTAAGAATGCTCTTGATCTTAAGGAGACCTTGCAAGTGGGATTTATCTTTGTTCACTTTAGTATGTAGGTGAATGAGTCTTTCGTAATGTTTTCTCCTTTTCTCTCTTTGAATTCTTTGGATCTCCTTTTGAATTGTATGCAAAATGATTTGGGTCTTCTTGACAATGTTAGTCCAACTAGTAGGGGATGAGTAATCCCAAAAAGCTTGTCTCTAGGTGAGCAAGATTTCTTGATGAACCTAAGGAAGAGAGGACACCAAAGGGTGAGCATTGAAAAATTGGAGTGGTACAACTCTTACTTGCTCCACATGTATAAACTTAAGCTTTCATACTAGGCTTTTATTGTCATAGTTTATATCTTTACACTATAACACTATTAATGAATTTTGCACAAGGATTACATGGGAATTCTATTATTTGTCAAGAGCATCACACAATGCTTTGAAGGTGAGATTATCTAAAATTGCCAATGACTGCTGTATACTTTGAGAGCATACCCACACTAAATATTTTGTAGATACATTCGGTTACCCACAAGTGAAAAGAGGCAACAACGTGTCACACTTACCCATTGAACTTGTTGAAATCTCTTTGATACTTGAAAGCAAAGATTGAACGATATCCTTTATAAGAATGACATCTTGGCTAACCAATTTATCTTTAATTTGTGTACGATACATATGTTAGCCTTTGCTCTTTAATATTGCATTTAATAAAAATATAGTTCAATGCTATTATCTAATTTTTAGTGTTGTTTGGATATTAGTTCAGATGCCAAACCAAAAAGATGAAAATAAGCAACAAATGATTTGCAACCATGCAGAGTCTCATAAGGAGTGATGAATTTTAATGTCTTAGTAGAATATATGTCATGTCAGAAACTCGCAGGTAATGTTTGAATTTTGGACATACATATTTTTCCTTCCATAAACTCTATCTCCTCTCAATATTTTTTTGTAGTGTATATGTAAATGTACACTGATGATTTATCCTATGTTGAAGGAGAAATGCAAGGAATTTGAAAGATGTATACTTATCCTTTCCATCAAAATCAAGGGTGCTCATGTTACATATCAATATATTTCCCACCATGATCAATAATTACTTAAATCACACAAACCTTTGGACTTTGAATTTCATGAATATGTTGATGCATGCCTAGAAAATGATTTATAAAAGGCACAACGTATAAGTAATTGCCAAAAGGTGGTGTTTATACAGGACCATACACATCACTTTGAACAAGCTGCATTTTACAATCAACTCTTTTTGTACTAATTTTAGGAAAGAAGAATGTTGCATCTTACCTAAAATGTAGCCTTTCTGTACATGTTTAGATGATGGTTCATGTTTGTGCAAAGAGCATACCATATTAGATTTTTGAAGGTGTAACAAATTAGCAATGTTCAAATGATCAAAAGATGCAGGCAAAAGTTTTTCGTTTAAGATGGCATGCAAGTCGTAAACTACACCTACATAAGCATCCACATGTTTTTTAAAACTTTTGATCTTATAGGCCCCACAACATAGCATATCAATGTGCTATTAACAAAGTTTACTACCAAGTCAATCAATAGTGTTTTTTCTATAAGGCTTATGATAGGATAAAAATTTTTGGTGCATGAGATAGTATTTCCATTAAGGATAGGCTTAGGTGAGGCTAAGAAGCTACATTGAGAGGTAATACGTTTCATTGCATCATGATGAAAATTTTATTCTCAAAAGGGGAAGTCTTAATTAGGATAAAGAAAATATATTGAGAGATAATATATTTGGTTGCACCACAATCAGAATACCAAACGTTTGCGTCCATAACAAACATATCAATGGTCATGGGTTTGTAAATGATAACTATATTTTCTAGGAAATACTTTCCCTATTTTGAACTAAGTTAGTACACTTAAAGTTGAAAGGCAAAAGTGTCTTTGATAACATTTTTTTTTTGTTTTTTTAATAAAAAATCTAGGATAATTCTTCTTATCATGATCATCTTTCTTAATAATTTTTGTAAAATTACTCTTTTTATCCACTTTATTCTCCGGGTTGTCTTATTTCTTTGATTATGCATACTAGAGAAAGAGCCATCTTTACCCATGTCATTCTCACTAGCAAAAAGGTCTGATGTGCAACACTTAATAGATATGTTTTGCCTCAATTGATTTTCTTGCAACATAACAGAAGTAACTCTTCAAATGTTAAGGAAATTGGATCTCCTTCCATAATTAGTCAAATAACAAAGATAAGATGTTGGTAAGAATAAGGGAATCAAGAATTTGCATCGTTGAAGTGTGGAAAAATTGGCTCCAAATATTTGATCCTTGTAAGGAAACTACCCATAGAATCACCTTGATTTATATGTTTACTCTCCAACTATATCAGGAGGCAAGCAACACAAGCCTCTTTGTTGCTTGATACAATATGGCAAGAGTATATTAGGCATCCTTATCTATTCTAAATGAGCAAATACAATAGACAATGGCATGCACAATAGATAAAGCAATCAAGTCTTGTGCATCATTTCCATTTTATGGAACTTACTTCATAGTGATTTGGGGTGTTGATTGTGAACTTAACATAGTCAAAATAGGGATCGCAAGAGGATTCAAAATAGAAACTACACCAAAATTCAGACCTACAACATCCTAAATATCACTTCCATTAACTCCATTTTGAAGAGTTGTAGCTATGTTGAAGTGTATTCCAATACCATGCATAATATTGCATAAACCGTTTGCAATCCATACATGGTGCATCATGTATACTTACAACACGTATTCAAAACTATGTAACGTATCCTAACAAGCAATATGCAAAATACATCATTGTTCTCAATCACGGCTAGTGATTGTACCTTGATGTAGAAGAGACTCGAACAAAAATTGACACAAAAGGATTAAATTGCTTGTGTAGGCAGTATGATAGTGCACTTCAAGGCCAAAATGATCTAGAACTAACTTTTGAGCTATGCAAAAGTTTAAGCATAATTTTCAAGTACACATCCCTTTGACCTGACCAAGTTTTGTAGCCATTGGAGAAAGTGATCCACGATGTGTCGATGACATGCCTCAAGAAGTGATGGATTGTTGTAACACTAATTGTTGGAGTTTGGTGAGTGGAAATACACATAACAATATGAGGAAGAACAAGAACCTTAGGAGCACAAGACACTGTATTACTAAGTATTATTCAAATATAAGTAGCCCATTTTGGTTATGGGTGTGTTTACAACCTACACGAAGAAACCCTCCTAAAGATGGAAACAAGTGCCTCGAGAGTCTTGTTGGAAAACAATGTCACATTAGTCCAAATCCCTATTAGGGCAGAAACAGATCAACATCAAATCACAGGTATTAGTTTCTACTATCAGATTGTCATTTGCAGGTCATATCTTAGAAGAGAACTTATGAAGAGATTTGAAGGATTCAAGAAGTGCTTTTAAACACTTTCATTACGTTGAAAGTTAAAGCATTAGCTACACCAAATCAGGTACCTAGAGGTTGTTCTTGATAGTTTTGATAGAAGATCTCTTTCATGGCAAGAAAGCTCATCTAAGAAGACAAATTTGGAGATTAGATCAGTTTTGTTTTCAACCAACACAAGGTTGGAAGTTTTTTGATCAGATTTTGTACCTAGAGAGGCAATTCAACATTCAGCCAACTCAAGGAAAAGGTTGATGAATTCAGTGATATCAATCAAATTTGAAGCAGAGTATTGATTGAGGATATGAGGAGATGGTAAAACATGCTTCTATGTTCACTTCCATTTATATACCATGTTTTGTTTTGTCTCTTATTTTAGCACTAGAGGAAGAGAAAACTTCATTTGAAGAAGTTAATGGTACTTGCTACTTCAAGATGAAGAGAACAAAAGGTATGGAAGAGAAGTTTGAAGATATTGACATCATCAGGTGGAAAAAAGATGCAAAAGAAGAAGGTCCAAAAATTCCAAAGGGAAAGTAAGACTTCCTTCTTTTCTCTTATATTTTCCATATACATTTCTACTTTTATCCTCTACATCCAAAGACAAGTCTACAAGAACATCTTGTGTGAAGAAGATAGTTTAAAGAAGAAGCAGTTTCTTGTTTTGCATTATACTTGGTCATGTTTTAGTAGGCTTTGACAAAGAATTGCATTGAAAGAAAGAAAAGCAGCAAATATCTAACAACTTATATGTTTTGACTCATATGTGTATGAGTTATGTTTTAGTTGAAGATTCTGAGCAGGCAGCTTATATGTTCCGTCAAAGAATTCTTGGAGTGTCAATTCAGAGCTACTTGGTATATGACAAGTTGGAGTTTACCTAACTCTTGAGGTAAAAGAGTATTTGTAGCAGATGTTGGAGACTTGGAATGAGGTTTTTTGTTTGGAAAAGTTACCTTATATTCAATATATTCAGTATTTTCACAAAAATTTAGAAAATTCAGATTTTTTGATGTACCAGTCAGATGGAGAATCTACTTTCTATGTTTTTCTTGACTTTTGGATACATGCTTGTATTAAAAAAGGTGTTCCATAAGATCTTATCACTTGATTGAGAAGTGGAGTTAGCCAAAAGAAAGTGAAGCAAATACTATCACAATTTCACCCGGGAAGAATATGAAGATATGAAGTATCAACTTGCAAATTTTGGAGTTCTCAAGGTGAGAGTTTGTCCACTTGTGTTCCAGTAGAGGTTGTTGATTCTTGAGAAAGATTTAGTTGAAGAAAAGTTTTACAACTTTATGTAAGAAACATGCACACTTAGAGTCATTTAGGTAGCAATCAAACATTCAGTCATGAAGGTTTGATGAGAGCAGATTCTACACAGGTATTTTGTTGAAGAGATCATAGATCTTGAGTATTTTTGAGTCAGATGTCTATCCTTTGTTTGTAAATTTCTTAACATTGGAAGAAGTAAGTCAAAGATTCAGATTCTATCAGATTAGTGTTGCAGAGAAATAGAAGAAGATACTTGTTATGTTGAAGAAGATTATGAATCCTAAAGTGCTTTCATCAAAGTTTTTTGTTATCATGTAATAGGATCAGCTAACCTTATTCTAGATTATGGGAAGCTGAGGAGTGGCAGTGAAAGCTATTGGCATCTGCAGTGCTAGTCAAAAGGGGTCAGATTATTTGTTTCAGACACAGGTATTGATGTTATGGAAGTAATGCTAAATCACTGAAGATCAGATTTATTGAAAAGAAGGAAGATGTTCAAGATTTCATAAAGTTTGATATACTTTGAAGAAGTTTGGATACTGGTGCTAAATCATCCAAGGCGGGTGGAGAAACATGAAGAATTATTTTTAGCCATATATGAAGGGATGCAGATTCATACCTACAGGTATTCCTATATTTCCTTTGTCAGTTTCTCTTTATGTTCCAGAAGGAAGAAGGAGAATGTCTGGAGATAGTTCCTGTTGGGTGTTCCCATTGGGGAGAAAGTTCTAGAGTTCTATTGCAGAGAAGCTTGATATTTCAGAGAGGTCTATTACTTATGAGGTGCACACATATATGATTGTACCAGACTTTGAAGGAAAGAGGTATGAAGGACTTACAGATAGAACAAGGATGAAGACAAGATGACAACATAGATATGAAACTTTGTTGAGACTCATGAGAGTTGAGTATAATTAGAGATGAACCAACTAGTGTTCATAATACACTAAGTTGTGAGTTATCAGTCATAAGTCCCATGATTCAATTCCTGATTGTTTTTAGTGTATTTACATGACACAACAGAAGTATGTTGAGAAACCTTTCTTAAGGTAAATGCAAATATGTGGATCCTAATGTATTCTTATAGGTTTTAGAAGACTTATTTCAGGAGATAGCAAATTCAGAGTCAATTCATGCTACATATGTTGTCAAGCATTGATTGCTTGATGTATGCTAACATTATTGGATATCTAGTTTGCATATTTTCTTAGGTATTATGGTTCATATTCAACAAATTCAGATTTTTGAAGTTCAAAGAAGTTCAAATTAAGTTTTGAAGAACAATCTCGAAGATAAAGTTTGAAGGTCAATTCTGAAGGACAAGTTTGAAGCTAATGTCAGTTTGCAGAAGAATGAAGTTGCATGTCTAGTTCAGTTTGTACCAATATGACATTGAAAGGGGGATTATTGGAAAACAATGTCACATTAGTCCAAATCCCTATTAGGACAGAAACCCTAATTTTGGTACTTAGTCATTTTTGGCACAAAATTTGGGTAAATTTTTTATGATCCCATCCTGTAGAGCTTGATGAGAGCTATCTAATGGTATAAGACATTCAGTCATCGGACATCAGATTTGGGAGAAAACCCTAACCAAAGTTACTCAAAATTAGCTATTAAAAAGCTAAAAATAGCGATAATAAAAAGCTACGCTAAAAATTTAGCGATAAAAAATAAAGTAGCGATCCAATTTTCTAGTAGTTTTTTGCATGGATTAAAGACCTATATAAGAAGGTCATTAGGAACTTGTTTAGACATCCTCTACCATCTGAGGATCAGCCATTAGGCTGATATTTTGAAGGTCTTGCTGATGCACACATGGGGCATCCATGGTGTATGTATGGAGCAACTCTCGAGCAACCTTGAAGAAGATAAGGAGCAGCCATGGAGTTCTTCTTGGAGAAGAGTGTGCTCAAACTCTTGTTGATGCAGAAGACTTACTCATCATCAGATAGATGCTGTGGATCATCCATCTACATGATGTATTTGGAGATTGTCTTCTACATGAAGATTATGGAGTACTTCAAAGACATTGGATGGAGCTTAACATAAGATTGCATCTTATGTAACTATTCAGGTACATATTCTCTTTATGCACACAGGTACTACTTGGAGCTTATGGAGCCAGTGGCATCCATATCTAGAGGAGTCCTATTCGGCATACATGGAGGCAGTGGCATCCATAAAGGAGAATCAATACATGCATGCTACATGCATCAGATGAGATGTTAGAGAGGGTGTTTCCACATGAGTATGAGGATTTTTGTCAGCAACATGTCAGCATTCTATGCTAATTCTGTAAGTATGTGATCTATCACACACACATTTGATTTAGGGTCTTCGATAGCCTAAATTCAAATTAGGGTTTGTTGAATATCAATTTCAAACTGATCTTTCCTCTTTCAGTCACTCATATTCACTCTTCTACAACCTATCAGGTCCTACACCTCATACATGTTCAGATATCTGTCCCTACATCTGAATATTCTTGTAAATGTTGTACATACACTCTCCCATCTATTTTTGTTGACATAAAGTGGTTGAGGTTTTGACTCCCAGATTGTAAATTGACATTTGTATATATGATGGTGTTAGTAAGCAGTGGCTTACGTAACACTTTGTACATGTTGTCTAATCTCTCTATCTTTGTCTTATCATTGTATGATTAAGTGATGTATGCTCATATCTATCAATGTTGGAAGATCCTCGAATTTGTGTTTGTAGTTATGGGCCTACCTAATTTCCAACAAGTCCTAGGCATGCTTACAAACATTGCTACAAAAATATATTAACATTAAAAATATTTTCAATACAAAAAGGATAGATTGTGATAAAGAGTTGTATCATGCATTGTGGGCATATTGGGATGCATGTATGATCACCCTAGGAATGATCTCATTTAACATGTTGTATGGGAAAAATGACATTTATACACAAAATTTTTATTTTTATATTGAGAGTTACTTATACTCTAGAATCAAATGACCATAGCTAACCAAGAGGACCTTGAAAGACTTGGTGTGGAGAAGGTAGATAGGTTCATTGACATAATCTTCAAGGCTTGCTAGAAACGATATCTTGTTTTTCTCTTTTCCATTTTGTATGCTAATTTTGATGAGCAACCACTACCTTTGTAATAATTTTCTCATCCTCATAGAGGTAATTTGCATTTGATTCGAGATGCCTCCGATGTTGGACTGTAAAAGCCAATGATCCCACAAAGAAGGTATGATTCGTGGAGAAAATGCACTCATTAGAATGTCTTGAAGGTTATGAATGTATGTCAACATATAGAAGAAGTCATGTACATCAACCCCAACCCGTGACCACAGGCTAGACAACCAAGACCCCAGGGACCTAAAGGACCATGTTCCAAGTGTCAGAGAGGCCATTTCATACGTGGTTGCCCACAAGCTGCACCCGCTGTGCAACCACACTATTTCAATATTCAAGGATTTTGTCCAGAATGTGGGAAGGATCACTTTATAAGAGATTTCCCTAAGAACCCTGGTAAGACACCCACGAAAGTGATCCCATCAATGTGATCGGAATAGTGCAACACATCGAAGCTTCCATACCCTAGTACATACCCATCTAGCACAAAGGGAGATGCAACCAAAGACCCCCGTTTAAAGCCAATGATGTAGGAGAATCAATAGGAAAGAACATGAGAACCTAGAAAGAGTCAAGAGAAAGACATGAGAGAAAATGGAGCAAAAAGATTAATGAGTTAGAGGAAAGCCTGAGGGAAACCAGAGCCAAGATTTTAGAAATGGAATCACAAGAGGCTAAACCGAATGTGGCAACCCCAAAGCCAGGATCAATACTAGCAGACCTCACCCCACAAAACCTTGACATGATGCTCAAAGATTATCAATCTAGGATACAAGGAGGACCACAAGTAGGAGAATCTAGCAAGAACTACCCTAGAGCCGACTTGGAAATAGAGAGAACCAAACTATGCATGAAAATGGTAGAATTAGCCCATACAATGTTTGAGGCATCCTAGTACCTCAATTGGGGAGCTATGGCTAAACCTGAACATTTCCAAGAATTATTGGAAAGGTTAGAGAAACTAGCATCAAACACAACAAAAGTTAGCTCTAGCACCCAAACTAGCCTAGAGGACCCCTTAGAGACAACTCTATCTGAAAGGGCTAGGTCGGACTTAGAAGATCATCAAACGGGCTACATGGATTCACATGCCATCTTAAGAGCGATTCAAGAGGAAAGATGGAGGTAGGAACAGGAAACATGGCGATCTATACCAGAGATTGATGACTCAGGAGAACGGTTCCCCACCGACATCCCATCTATCTATGGAGATCAAGTGGATGATAGGTCTAGTGAGTGCACGAGTTTTGAATCTAACTCCTTGCAAGAGTTACCTTACTTCATGGGACCATGGGAAGACAGATCAATCCAAGTGAGAGCCCCCACTATTCTTGTTAGGGGAGAGGACTCAGTTCTTCCTAGAAACATAGAAGCCATTAAGAACACCAGAGTTCAATGCTATTTGACTTTGGAGGAACTATTGAAAATCAAACAAGAACTATGGAAACATGTAGCAAACCAATCTCCAAAGATAGCTACAACTTGCTCTAGACCAGGTGCACGAGGAAAGGTACCTGAAATACCCATAGACAAAGTGGGAGATATGAGAAGGAGAGGAAGGTAATGCTTATTTGCCTATCACTTACAAAGGTTACACTACCAAAGCCATCTTAGACACAGGTGTAGGAGTAGCTATTGCTACCACTTCTTTGTGGAAGCCAACCCTTAGACCTACTAGGATGAATTGCAGATGGCTGATGGGCACATAGAAAAACCCTTAGGACTACTGGAAAGAATTACCCTGCCCACAAAATTTGATCACACTTTTGTGATATGTGATTTTGGGGCATACGAAATGCTTCTACGTAGAATACTCATGCGATAATTGCAAGTGGTACAAGATTGCGGAACCAACTATATGTACTTGCAACACCTAGGAGTGACCAGGAAAGTGAACCTCACGGACTACCCACACAGGGATGCACTACCCTTGCAATGGAATACTATACATAGGAACGAGGATAAGGAGGAATCGGTACATTCCTTACCATCAGATCCATCATGGCTGATTGAGGATACACCCCTATGGATGTGTAAAGTTGTAACAAAAGAGGAGGAGTGAGCGAATGCAAGAATGTCAGTAACAGGAACAAACCTCTAGATCTATTCAAGACCTAGCGTACACACCAGTAGTGTTTCCAGACAAGGAATTCGAACCCTATGGCTAGGCAGATATTCTTGTGATGATGGACATAGCAATTAACAAAGAACAATGGACCCCCCATTGTGATGCAGATGGCTATGATATATCCATCTTTACTGTAAACCTTATAGGGGAGGAAACTGAAGGGGATAAACTCAAATGTGAGATCTCATAGCGAAGCAAGCAAGGGAAAGAGGAAGAATGGGAAGTAGACTCTAATAGACCGTAATGTTCATCTAAAGAGGATTTTTTAGGTCGGGTAGAAGCCATTTCCCTAGACCACGCAACCCCTAGGAAGAGAAAGTCTAGGTGAGAAAGGATAAAACTGTGAGACAAGAATAAGAAGAAGAATCGTTAATGGAAGTGCCAAAATTTTTTTAAGAATACGGATTTGAAGAACAAAAGATCATGATAAGAATGCCTAAGAGAGACAAAAACTCCGAAGAAGCCTATGATAACAAGGAGACTACAAAGAAAGTAGTAGTGGAAATCGAGGGAGGAGAAGAAAGATGTACGTACATAGGGCATGATCTTACAGACGAAGAGGAAGAAAGTTTGATCACCTTACTGAAAAGGTATAGGGATGTGTTTGCATGGAGTTATAAGGACCTGAAAGGGGTAGGTCCATATATATGTTCTCATAGGATACTCATGACAATCGAGGCTAAACCCACCAAGCAAAAGTCCTATAGGTATAATGATAACTACGCATTAAAGATCAAGGAATGTTGGTGTAAATCACAAGCCTACACATTTGGCTTGAAGTTTATACACATAGGAAACAATTGCTAAGAAAGAATTCATCTTTACCATTTGTAAAAGTCAACATGTTCCAAGTTAGCACCATGGCTGCCCCATGCGTTAGAAGAAACACCACCTCTATTGAGGTCCAAGCTCTCCAAAGCTTGTGTTGAACACTAGGTGAAGGATACTTAGAATGAGCCCAAAGTGCTTCTTTTATAGTGTTCATGTTCTATTGAAAAGATCATCAAAAGCATAAATAAATCAAGCGATCATAGATCAATTCGAAAGAAAAAAGAAATCTAAAATCGCCGTACGTGGTCACTGTTCGCTATGTGTTTTTGGTCCTCTAAAAAACTCAAAATCATGTTCGTGAATCGCCCTACTGCCTACGAGACTTGAACCCGGATCACAAGGATAAGAGGTTCTTAGTCTATCCACAGCGCCCACATTGTTTTGTTCTACAAAAATAAGAAAAGAGTTCTAAAATTTCTGTTCACGCCCGTCTGCTTGTGTGTACAAGGACTAAGAACAAAAGCTACACATGCTATTATCTGTGAGCAAGTTTGACCAACTTTGACCAACTTTGACCAACTTTGACCAATAGGAACATTGTTTTTCAACAATCCCCCCTGCAATGTTATATTGGTTCAATCTGGACTGGATCTGCAAACTGTCACAAGCTGCAAACGATTACAAGCTTCAAGCTTGCACTCCCAAATTGTTCTTCAAACATTTTCTTCAAAAAGTCTTCTTCAAAACTGAATTTGACTTTCCTTCAAAAAACCTGAACTTACTGAATATGAACCATAATACTTGAGAAAATATGCAAACTAGATATCCAATAGTGTACTCATCAAGCAATCACTGCTTGACAACAAATGTAGCAAGTACTGACTTTGAACATGCTATCTCTTGTCTTCATAAACTTGAAAACAAATATTAGGATCCACATATTTGCATTTACCTTTCGGAAAAAATTTCTCAACGTACTTCTGCTGTGTCATGTAAATACACTAATCAAGATCTGAATCCTGGAACCTGTGACTGAAAACTCACAACTTAGTGTATTATGAACACTCCTGGTTCATCTCTGACTGTACTCAAGTCAAGTCAACTCAACTCAATTGAAATCAACTGAAAACAACTGAAATATGAGTCTCATCAAAAGATCATATCTATGATGTCATCATGTCATCATCCTTGTTCATCTGTAAACCTTCATACCTCTTTCTTTCAGAATCTGGTATAAACATATATGTGCGCACTTCTCAAACATACATTTCTGAAATATCAAGCTTCTCTTCAATAGAACTCTGGAACCTTCTCCTGAATAGGAACACCTAACAAGAACTTTCTCCAGACATTCTCCTTCTTCCTTCTTCTTACAAAGTTGGAACAAAAAGAGAAACTGACAAAGGAAATATAGGAATACCTGAAATAGGAATACCTGTAGGTATGACTCTGCATTCTTTCACATATGGATAAAAATAAGTCTTCGTGTTTTATCACCTCCTTGGATGACTTAACACTAGTATCCAATATTCTTCAAATTATGTCATAATTTATGAAATCTGGAACGTCTTCCTTCATAAATCTGATGTTCAGTGATCAATACTTGTATCTGAAACAAAATCTCTGAACCCTTTTTATTAGCACTGCAATTGCTAATAGCTTTCACTGTAAGTCTTCAGCTTCCCATATTGTAGAATAAGGTTAGCTGATCCTAACATAACAAAACCTTGCTAAAAGTATTTTCGGATTCATAATCTTCTGCAACATAACAAGTATCTTCACCTATCTCTCTGCATCACAAATCTGATAGAACCTGAATCTTTGAACTTACTTCTTCCAATGTTAAGAATCTTACAAACAGAAGATAGACAACTGACTCATAAATACTCAAGATCTTTCATGATCATTCAAGGTCATTCAAGATCAATGATCTCTCCTGTGTAGAATCTGCTCTCATCAAACCTTCATGACTGAATGTTTGATTTATTACCTGAATGTCTCCAAGTGTCCATGCTTCACATAAAGTTGTAAAACTTTTCTTCAAACAAATCCTTCCCAAGAATCTGCAACTCCTACTTGAAATATAAGTGGACAAACTTCTCACCTTGAGAACTCCAAAAGCTGCAAGTTGATACTTCATCTTTTCATATTCTACTCGGGTGAAATGTGATAGTACCTAGTTGATTTTCTTTTGGCTAACTCCACTTCTTAATTAAGTGATAGGATCTGATGGAACACCTTTTTGAATACAAACATGTATCCAAAAGTCTAGACAATCATAGAAAGTAGATTCTCCATTGACTTGTATAGCAACAAAACTGAGTTTTCTAAAGTTTCTAAAAATACTGAATATGAGGTAACCTTTTCCAAACATAAAACCTCAACCTAAGTCTTCAACATCTACTACAAAACTCTTTTACCTTAAGAGTTAGATAAAGAAGAAATATACTTCTCCGCAACTTGTCATATACCAAGTAGCTCTGTATTGACACACCAAGAATTCTTTGAGGGAACATATAAGCTGCCTGCTTAAAAGCTTCAATATAACTCATACACATATGAGTCACAACATATATCTGTTGCTTTTTTTTCCTCTCAATGCAATTCTTTGTCAAATCTACTAAATCATGACCAAGTGTAATGCAAAACAAGAAACTGCTTCTTCTTTAGACTATCTTCACACAAGATGTTCTCGTAGACTTGTCTTTGGGTGTAGAGGATAAAATAGGAAAAGTATATGGAAAATATATGAGAAAAGGAAGCCTTACTTTTCTTTTGGAAATGATGGACTTTCTTTTTCTGCATCTTTCTTCCACCTGATGATGTCAACATCTTCAAACTTATCTTCCATACCTTTTGTTCTCTTCATCTTGAAGTAGCAAACATTCTTGACCTCTTCAAATGAGCTTTTCTCTTCCTCTAGTGCTAAGAGTAAGAGACAAAACAAACATGGTATACAAATGGAAGTGAATATAGAATCATGTTTTATCATCTCCTCATATCTCTGAATCAAAATTTTCCTTCAAATGTCTGAAACGACTAAATTCACCAATCTTTTGTTTGAATGATGAATTACCCTTCTAGAGTTACCTTCTCTAGATACCTAGATTACATTCTGTACCTGGATATCCAACCAATTTGCAACAGAAAATTGGCTGAAAAACTCATCCCATCTCCAAATTTGTCTTCTTAGATGAGCCTTCTTGCCATGAAAGAGATCTCTCAAAACTCTCTAGAAAAAAAACCTCTAGCTACCTGTTTTGATGTAGCCTTTAACTTTCAAATGATGAAAGCATATAAAAGCACTCCTTGAAACCTTCAAATCTCTTCATAACTGCTCTTCTAAGATATGACCTGCAAATGATAATCTGATAGTAAAAATTGATACCTGTGATTTGATGTTGATCTGATTCCTTCATCTTCTCTAAACCATTGTTCTTCCTTGAATTTGAAGTAGCCTTCTCTTCATCAAGTCTTGGTATTCAAACAATACTTTTTGTAAAGTATTTGCATACTTTTCCAAAAATATTCGGCTGCTAACAGATCATCAACTTCATACTCCACACTGATGAATACACATGTAATTGAATTGTCTAATTCTCAAATCTCTACTCATCTAGATTAAGTGTGTATGTCAAATGTCAAATATTAGAAGATTCTCTTAAATCATATGTTGCAAACCTCGAAGTCTGGGAACCTAGGATTCTGAATGAGCCTTAATGTATTGATGCCAAAGTCCTAAAGCTTTGAAACCAAAACCTTGGTGCTGTGATACCAAATGTTGGAAATGAGGTAGGCCCATAGCTCATGTCATAGGTCCATGGTTCCATAGGTCCAACATATACAACATAGAATCTAGCAATCTTTCAATATTGACAAAACATGAACATCCCACACTTAATCATACAAATGATGAGACAACGATAGAGAAAGAATAGACGACATGTGTAAGGTGTTATGTAAGCCACCGCTTACTCATAGTATCATATATACAAATGTTCAATGTACAACGTGGGAGCAAAACTCAAATGTTCAATGTACAATGTGGGAGCAAAACTCTCAACCACTCTATGTGATGAGAAATAGATGGATGAGTGAATGTACAAATGTAACAAACATATTTAGATGTATGGGCAGAAATCTGAATATACATGGGATGTGTGACCTAATAGGTTATAGAAGAGTGAATATGAGTGACTGAAAGAGGAAGGATCAGTGTGGAACTGATAATCAACAAACCCTCATCTAACCTTAGGCTATGGAAGACCCTAAGTCAGATACGTGTGTGAAAAGATCACATACTTAAAAAGTAGCAAAGAATGCTAACAAGTTTGCTGCCGAAAATCCTCAAACTCATGTGAACACACCTTCTCAAAAACCTCATGCAAATATGCATAAAGCATATACGTACTGATTCTCTTGTACCTATGCCGAATAGGACTCCTCCTGATATGGATGCTACTGCCTCCATAAACTTCAGTAGTACCTGTGTGCATAAAGAGAATATGTACCTGATTACTTAATATAAGATGTAAATCTTATGTTAAACACCATCCAATGTCTTTGAAGTAGCCCAAAATCTTAATGTAGAAGACAATCTTCAAATACACCATGTAGATGGCCGATCCTCACCATCGAGCTGCTAATAACCAAGTCCTCTTTCCATGAACAAGAGATAACCTCCTCTCCATGAGCAAGAGTGTGAGTACACTCTTCTTCTCCAAGAAAAACTCCATAGCCGCTCCTCAACATGTTCCAAGTTAGCACCATGGCTGCCCCATGTGCTAGAAGAAACACCACCTCTATTGAGGTCCAAGCTCTCCAAAGCTTGTGTTGAACACTAGGTAAAGGATACTTACAATGAGCCCAAAGTGCTTCTTTTATAATGTTCATGTTCTATTGAAAAGCTCATCAAAAGCATAAATAAATCAAGCGATCGTAGATCAATTCGGAAGAAAAAAGAAATCTAAAAACGCCGTACGTCGTCGCTGTTCGCTATGTGTTTTTGGTCCTCTAAAAAACTCAAAATCATGTTCGTGAATCGCGCTGCTGCCTACGGGACTTAAACCCGGATCACAAGGATAAGAGGTTCTTAGTCTATCCACAGCGCCCACGCTGTTTTGTTCTACAAGAAGTAGAAAAGAGTTCTAACATTTCTGTTCGCCCCCGTCTGCTTGTGTGTACAAGGACTAAGAACAAAAGCTACACATGCTATTATCTGTGAGCAAGTTTGACGAACTTTGACCAATAGGAACATTGTTTTCCAATAGACCACCACTTTTGTATCTGAAACATTTACTTTTCTAGTCGTTAGCTTGGGTACAAAAGATATCAATACCACCTTTGAATTTGAGATGTCAGAGGTGTTGTTGGGTGACTTCTAGTTTTCGAACACACAATCCATTTCTCAAGAATATGAATGACCCACTTACCCAACCACACCATCGAAAGACAACTTATAGAAATTCCATTGTTGCTAAATATATAGGGTAGTAAAGTAATACATATGTTGCAAAAACCATAGTAAAATAATATAGATGTCTGTGTCTAAGATGGATGGGATGTTATAGCTTCCATCATCTACCAAACCTCCATGTCCTTTCCATATCTAGATTGAGAAATTCAGGATACTAAGAAGGATGAAATCTTCTCTATCTACGAGTCCTAGGGAGTAGAAGAGGAAGCCTACTGAATCTTCCCCTTCCTGTCATGCATCGATTTCCCTTGATGCCTGTCCTTCCGTAGGATCACCACCTCATGAGTCCCCGACTTCCTGCGATTGTGTGATGATGCATTGTTATCTTGCACATAGACCCTCAAAGCTTCACCCACGGTGGTCTTCACACTTCAAGGGTCTAGATATGATAGCTGTGAAGAGATGGATTGATATGTTCCTGAAGATGAAGTGCTTCTCCAAAATCCTTAATTACACCAGCCAAATAAACTCCAAAGAAGTGTTGTGGGCCCTTTTATCTTGCCAATGAGTATATTTGAGACCCTATGTACCTTGGAAGATCACTTGCAAAAAGTTGAATCAAGAAAGACAAGTTTGACTAAAAGTCAACTAGCTCAAACCTTTTATTTTTGAACTATGACACTTAGTGTTTTACTCAGTATTCCTTTTGTGGTCAAAATTGGCCAGAGATCTTTTAGAACCAGTCTAATTAGAGAAGCAAAGCAACCTATTACAAGTTATTTCACTGAAAATGATGAACCATATGATGAGAAATGAATTCAGTTCACCTATGTCAACCCGACTTCTAGGAAGCAGTAGATATCTATACATAGTCAAGCTTAAATGTTCATTGCTCATAGCACCTAGATCCAATTAAAATGAAACTATGTAATATGATAGTATACTTAGAGAGCTACCAATACCAAGCTAAGTCTCTGAAAAATATGAAGCATGCTCAGAGAAATCTGCTCTGCAAGATGACTGGAAACTGAGAGATTGTGATAGAGAACAATTCATACAAATAGACTTGACAATATGGCAATAAGTGATCACGAAATCAGTTTTAGATTGAGTGGAAAGTACAATGACTTACTCTTACATAAGTGTGCCTTGAGATAATACACTGATCTTGCAATAAGATCTGAAGATTGAGGCTCTCTAATCGTGACTAGAAAGTACATGTATGTATAGTGAGAGTTGGATCCAACATTTAAATTTGAATTGGAGCTCCCTTAAATCTCTTTTCCGTATTTCTAGTGATAGATTCTAACTAACTCAATTACGAGTTTGTGGATTTCTCTTTTTCTAATCATCAAGTGGATTCAACCACTTTTGATTCTTCACTTTTACATCAAGTAAATGTTCAAAGAGTTACAAGAGATAGTTCACAAGTGAACTCTTTAATCTTCATACATTGTCTTCACTTTAAAGCTTCTCCTATATTTTTGTGAGACTCAAGCCAATACTTAGGCTTGTCATAGACTTTCTCCAACAACTCCACCTCAAGCCAAGTATGCTTGAGATCTTCAATCTTCAAGAATTACTTGCAACCCAATCATAGTCTTGAATTTGCAAAGCTTTCTACCATCCAATGCTTTGGTTAGAATATCTGCACATTGTTGATGAGTGGAAACATATGATATTTGAATCTCCTTGCTCAGAACTTTCTCTCTTACATAGTGATAATGAATTTCAATATTTTTATTCCTTGCATGAAAAATTGGATTAGAAGCTAAGTGAATAGAACTCATATTGTCACAAAAAATAGTTGGAGTCCCAAATTCCAATCCAAGATATGTGAATAGTGTCTTCATCCACATAGCGTCTTGAGTAGCTATGGCAAGAACTCTGTATTCAGCCTCTGTGGAAGAGAGAACGATTGTAGGTTGCTTCTTGGATGACCATGAGATAAGCTTTGAACTTGCAAAAGTGAGATACCCTGAAGTGCTCCTTCTATCTTCCTTGGATCTAACCCAATTTGCATCAGAAAATAGCTTTAGACCTAAATCGTACACATATGGGTAATAAAGTCCTTCATTTATGGTCTCTTTGAGATACTTGAGTATCCTTTTGGCAGCTTCCATGTGTGGTTTCTTGGGTGTGTGCATAAATTGACTTAGCACACTCACACTATGGCATATATCTACCCTTGTCAATGTGACATAGTTTAAACTACCCACTAGACTCTGATATGTTGTGACATCCTCTATGAGTTAACCTTCATGTGAGCTCAGTTTGTGATTAACCTCCGTTGGAGTACCCGCAATCTTACAATCTTGCATCTTGAATATTGCCAACATGTCCTTAATTTATTTTCTTTGAGTGAGAAACAAACCATGATCTTTGCAGACAACTTCCAATCCTAGGAAGTAGGTAAGTGATCCCAAATCACTTATCTTGAATTCTTCTCTCATTTGTTCTTTGATTCTCTGCAATGCCATCTGTATCATTTCTTATAAGTATAATATCATCTACATATACACATAAGTAGATGACTTCAAAATTACTATTTTTAATAAAGAGTGATGAATCTGCCTTGCTTGGTTGAAAGCCTTTGTCCTGCAAGAATGAAACAAGTCTGTAGTTCCAAGTGCTTGGAGCTTGCTTGAGACCATACAATTCTTTGTTTAGTTTACATACATAATCAAGATACACTTGGTTCTCAAAACAAGGTGGTTGTGCCATATATACTTCTTCTATTATCCAGCCATTGAGGCCCTATGTACCTTGGAAGATCACTTGCAAAAAGTTGAATCAAGACAGACAAGTTTGACTAAAAGTCAACTAGCTCAAACCTTCTATTTTTGAACTATGACACTCAGTGTTTTACTCAGTACTCCTTCTAATAGAACTCATCAGGGTAGTTCTATTCAACTTTATTAGATACAATCATTTTTCTACATTAGGGTATTTTAGTCGATGGCCATGGCTGAAAGCAGTGATGAATTCTGTATGTTGGTTGTTGAGGATAAGTTGGACGGTACCAGTTACCCATTATGGGCTTATATGATGCCACATGTATTGGTTTCAAAAGGAATCTGGTACATTGTGCAGGGTGTTGAAAGAGATATGTCTCTCCTTCCAACCTTATGCCTCTCTATATATAGCTAGTCGAATAAAAGAGGACCATAATACATATATATATATATACGTACACATCATGCATATATGCATACATATATACAAAATGCACATGTAGATACATACACATCACACACACATGCATACATACACAGATGTATACATATACATGCATGCACAATTGTAAACACACTTGCATATATCATACATATGCACATGCATATATACACATGAAACACACATGTTTGCATTCTAACATATGCATACATATACACATGAATAAACATATGCATATATATGTATATATAGATGGATTATGTGTATGTGTATGTGTATGCGTATGTGTATGTGTATGTGTATGTGTATGTGTATGTGTATATGTATGTGTATGTGTATATGTATGTGTATGTGTATGTGTATGTGTATTTTTATGTGTATGTGTATGTATATATGTATGTGTATGTGTATATGTATGCGTGTGTATGTGTATGTCTGTGTGTATATGTGTATGTGTGTATATTTATATGTGTGTGTATGTGTATGTATGTGTATGTATATGATTATATGTGTGTATGTGTATGTGTATGTGAATATATGTATATGTGTATGTGTATGTGTACGTGAGTGAATATGCATGTATGTGTATATGTGTATATATATGTGTGTATATTCATGTATGAATATGTATGAAAGTATGTTTATATTTTTTAAATGTGTAAATGAAAGTAAATGTTCATATTTTTTCATTTCATTTCTAATTTTCTTTTCGGTTATTAAGGCATGCAGGTTGCCTCTCGTCTATCTAGCTACTAGTTGACAATGCAGGTATTAGGTCATCTAGAAAACAAGAGAAGCAAATTTACCTAGAAGAGTCTAAAGGTTTCTAAATCAAAGATGGAAAAATATCTGATGTCAAAGAGCCAAAGAGGATTCTCTCTTATAGGTGCCTTTCATTTTTTTCATGTATCATTATGTTAGGTACTTTTGTTACCTGTTAGGTTCTTCCAGATAAATTTTCTTGAAGAACCGAAGAGGTAAGAAAAGTACCTAACATAATAGAATGTGAAAAAAATGGAAGGAACCTGTAAGAAGAGAATCCTCTTTGGATTTTTGGCATCAAATATTTTTCAATCTTTGATTCCTAAACCTTTAGAATCTTCTATATAAATTTTCTTCTCCCATTCTCCGAACAACCTAATACTTGCCTTGCTAATTGAGACTTACACATTTGTCAGCAAAGTTCACAAAGCAGTTAGCAATGCAGGTATTAGATCATCTGGAAAATGGGAGAACCAAATTTATTTGGAAGATTCAAAAGGTTTCCAAATCAAATATGGAAAAAGATTTGATGCCAAAGAGCCAAAGAGGATTCTATTCTTACAGTTTCTTTTCAATTTCTTTTCATGTTGGTATTTTTTATTTTGGACAATGTAAACCTGTGTTCATTTTTCTTGTATTATCATCTATAGGATGAGTAGAAAAAAGTGTTCATTTGATGCAAGTACTTGTTCTCACCTTAACTTTTATCACTTTGGCACTACTTTTGTAGCATGTGTATGTATGTGTATGTATATGTATGTACGTGTATGTATGTGTATGTATGTGTGTGTAAGCATGCATGCATATTTGTATGTATATGTGTGTATGTGTGTGTATGTATATATTTATATGTGTAGGTGTATGTGTGTGTATATATAAATAGATAGAAAAATAAGTGCACTTGATCCACAAGGATCAGTCCATTTGATCCACAGGTAGCGGAGTTGTTTATCGAGCATGTCTTCGGATTGTATGGGTTACCAACATCCATAGTTTCAGATAGGGATGTCAGATTCACAGGACACTTTTGGAAGTTTGTGTTTGACAAACTGAAGGTGTCATTAAAGATGAGTAGTGGTGATCATCCTTAGACAGATGATCAGACGAAGGGGGTCAACCAGTTTTTAGAGGACATGTGGAGGGCATATGTGTCTCAAAGACAGACAGATTGGGATAGTATTTTCCACTAGTTGAGTTTCCTTTTGAGATGAACTATGGCATGAATCCCAATGCTCTCGGTAACATAGGCATGTCACAAAAATGTTCTAGTGCTTCGGAGCTAAGAAATTGCTTGAATGATGTGTGTGACTCTCCTCCCATCCATATATACCCTCTTATACTCTAAAAATAGCAATGATCTGGAATAGTCTAGTGTGAACATGTGGCCATCATGCAACACTTATTCCTATTACTACCCAAGTACGCCCATTACTACCAAAGCACCTTAGGGTATCCCCTGAGCGTGGGACCTTGGCTAGCTGGCCCTTGTCCCTCACACACATGAACTGATCCCTGTGGATCATATGGACTGATCCCTGTGGATCAGTGATCCCTCTCGACCAATGTCTGACAGTCAGGGATAAGTGAGATTTAGAGAGATTCATATATTGAGAGTGATGGCACACTTGTTTCTTACTAACTCACTTATTCGCAAACATTGGGTTTTTCCTTATGTATTGTTCTTTATATATTGCACTAGTTTTATTGTTGTATTAGGTCATTCTTGTATATTCATTTTATGTAGTAGTAGAAGAAGAAGAAGAAGAAGAAGGTTATTATTCCTTGCCTCAAATTTGTGTGTGTGCTCCTCTTTGAGTGTGAGAGTGTGTAGCTCAAGCGTAAGCACCACCTCCTTTACTTGTCAATCCGCGGAGACGTGAGGACCGGTATGAAGACCACGAGCAAGTGAAGGCACAAGTGTGTGAGTGAAAGCACATAAGCATGCACACACATACACACACACACACACACAAGGCAAGATCAAAGGAAGGAACAATGGAAAGCTTCTATTGCAAAGGAAATCTGTTACAAAAACTCTATTCTCTAACAAGCTAACCCCAAAAATGAGCTCTCTAGTTCTTTTTATAGTTTTTGGACTAGTTTTGGCCTTGTCCAGACCTAGTGTCCAACTAAGTTAAAAATTAGGTTCTAGGGCTTATTTGAGGCTCATACGAAGTCTAAAAATTATGAAAATTGGTAGGATGATACTTCTAATACTCCTCAAGCTCAAGGACTCCTCGGCTTGAACAAAATGGAGTTACAAAAATGGAAAATGGTATTTACAATGGTTTTTAGTGATGGAAATCACTATTTTTGTAGGGGATTCTTATGAAAATTTGACATACACTTCTTCGAGCTCCCTATTGCCCCTTCTTCTTGAGTGTCCACTTATCTGATGCGCTTATTATGATTGTCCTTGACCTTGAGCTTCAACACTCCCCCCCCCTCTCGAGTCTGTCGTCCCTGACAGACCCTTGTTCTAAGGGTTGTTCCATGTAGTGCTTTGAGAGGTAGTGTCCATCCTTTGTATGTGCTTGTTCCTTGGATTCCAGCAAGAATGTGTCGTTGTAAGCTTTCAAAAATTTTGAGTTGCTCAAAAGAGGTTGTCAAGATTGAGTTGGAGCAATGGTTGGCTTTGAATTCTTCCTCGGAATTGATGGTGTTCCCCTAGTGTCCTCTAGCTCTTCCAAAGATGATGTTTAGAGTAGTTATGCCAAGTACCCGTAACCCATAATGAATGATGGGTAAGTGTGTTCGTGCATGGGCTGAGTAAAATATGTGCCTGGTGCACGGCCTTGTAATGTAGCCCTATGCATGCTCACTTGGTAAATGCATTGGAAGAAGTATGGTGCAAAAATTGGGGGTCTTGAGCTAAGTGCTCAAGGGTATGCCGACGAACATGTTTCCTAATCTATCATGGTTATGTTGTTGCCAAAGTAAAGATACTTACCATGGTGAAGGTTCGATCGATGTTTATCTCTTCGTGTTGTACACCTGGCATTTGTGATGAACATTGGCGATGAATGTCCGTGTTGATGGTCCACTGATGAAAATTTTTTGAGTGCCTGGTCCTGTCTCCTCTTTTCAAAGCAACATTTGCCAAATACTGAGAATTGAATTTCTTAATATTCCTTGGCAAACAGCATTGGGTAACTACACCAAGCTTAATTTCACATATTCTCTTTAGCTCACCATAAGCAGGAGTCTTCTCATCCAGTATACATACAAAGATTTGCAGGGTACCAGAACTACCTCTTGTAGATATCTCCCTGGATGCTCTCGTACATGCAGTAGTTAAGCATCACTCAAGTTGGGGACCTTCAAGCTCTTCACTCCTACCATGGTGAGAAGAAACCATAGTTGTGGATGCCATGTTCATGCCAAGTTCTTGAAATCTACCAGATAAGGTAGCAATTATATCATCTGCTAGCCGAGACACACTTCTATCCAAACTGATAAATGTGCAGTAATCAATAGTTCCACCTTCAACTATGCATGGCTCATTCATGTTTCATGAGCCAAACCAAGGAACAAGTTCTTCTCCTCTTTTTTCTTTTTGTAGAGGAACAATGTCACAACACAAGAAGACAGATGTTAGTATCAGAAAAAATAGTTGACATATGTCAATGTGCCCTTGTGCATGGGACTCCCAAATGTATCCATGCACGGCCATGTAATGTGGCCCTATATTAATGGATACTTTGGAAATGCATGACTTGAATGGTGCAAAAGATTGGGTTGTGCTCGTCGAGGCTTTCGATGTTATTTGCGGATGTTGATGCCATCTGTCGTGGAGGTATCCATTGGATCTCGAGATGCCAACTGATCCTTCCTCCTTGTGGGGATCCATTTGAGAACGATCTGCGACTGTGTAGTGAGCACCTTTGGTCTATTCATCCTTGGCTGGTTTCTTGACCGTTGTGTCCCTTGTGGTTGGCGCTTTGGTTTTGTAGGGGCCGCTGATGCTTTTGGCTTCCAAACCCATACTTTTGTGGCTGGTCGCCTGACTCGCGTTGGAGAGCTTAGTTGGTCTACTTTTGTTTTTGGTGTTTGGTTCTGACCTTTGCCTCGCCTTGGCTTCTTTGTTGAGACTTTTCACGTATGGGAGAGTAGAGGTTGTTGCGGACGTAAGAGCTTCCTGGGTACCCACATGGTTCCGTAAGGTCCTCATCTCGATACACTAGCATTTTGACTTTCATTGGAACATCTCGAAGGTAGATGGGAAATTCCACCTCACCCAAACAAGGGGTTTCCACACCTCCCAATCCTATGAGATAAGCTTCTATGGGATTGATGTTCAACTACAAGTCTTGGCAACAGGAAAGTCTAACTGCACTAGATGCTTCACCTGAGTTAATCAATGCTTTCACAGTTCTTGCACTCTTCCCTCGTCTTATCTCTATGGTCACAAAGGGACGTCGATCAATGCTTTGAGAGATAATTATGCCTGATTTTCGACACATATCCATGTGATATTTTGGGGCTTTTGAGTTGACATCTAGGCCTAATCACCTTAACTTATTTCGCCTAATACGCTCTCTGGCTTCTGCTTGTGCTTCTTCTCTGACCCTCAATTCTTCGTCTTTCCGCTTCTTAGCAGTATTGAGTCTCGTTAGCATATCCTTTGTAAGAGGTTCTTGATATAACTTGACTCTACATCCACTAATATAGTTTGGGAAGATATCACCTTCTAAAGTAGCCAATTGAACCGCGTCGCTAGTGGAAATTCTGTTAATGATCATGGGTCCATATCCCCGTTTTTCCAACTTATGGGCATGTTGTTTTAGTGTGTAAACCAACACTAGATCTCCCTCTTTCAGTCCCTTATCCTTGATGTGTGCATCGAAGTATGCCTTTTGCCTTTTCTTTGCAGCGTAGATACCTCCTGCCGCTCATAGCCTCGTCTCACCTAAGCGTTCTAGGTCAGAAATCCTAGAGGACAATTCATGTCCATTCCACTCATGCTCTTGTGCTACTTTTAAAGCTGGGATTAAGAAATCTAATGGAGCAAGCTAACCTAAAAAATGAGCTCTCCAGCCCTTTTTATAGTTTTTTGAGTGGTTTTGGCCCTGTCCAGACCTAGTGTCTAGCCTAGTTAAAAAATAGGTTCCAGGGCTTATTTGGGGGCTCAAACGGAGTCTAAAAATTATGAAAATTGGTAGGCTGGTAGTTCTAATACTCCTCAAGCTCGAGGACTCCTCGACTTGATCAAAATGGAGTTACAAAAATGGAAAATGGTATTTACAATGGTTTTTAGTGATGAAAATCATTATTTTTATAGGGATTTCTTCTAAGAATTTGACAGGTGCTTCTTGGAGCTCCCTACTTGCTCCTTCATCTTGTGTGTCCACTTCCTTGATGCACTTCCATGCTTTTTCCTTGACCTTGAGCTTTAACACTCCCCCCTCTTGAGTCTTTCATCTCTGACAGACCCTTGTTGTAGTGGTTGTTCCATGTAGTACGTTGAGAGGTAGTGTCCTTCACGTCCAACAGGAGCGATCCATCTTCCCAATGTAGCCTGGTTGTTTGTCTGGTTCTTCACTTTGCCACTGCTAACTCTTGCAGTTTGTAGTCCCTTTGTATTTACTTCTTCCTTGTATTCCATCTTGATGGTGCATTTGTGAGCTGTCCAAAACTGCTAGTTGCTCAAAGGAGGTGGTCAATGTTGATTATGAGCAACTCTCGGTGGTGGATGGCTTCCTTGCTCTTGTACTGGTCACCCTGATGTCCTTTGATTCTTCTAAAGATGGCTTTCATAGTTTTCATGCCAAGTACTTGTAACCCATAATGTATGATGGGTAAGTGCATTAGTGCATGGGTTGAACAAAATATGTGCCTTGTGCATGGAATTGTAATGTGGCCCTACGTATGCGTACTTGGAAAATGCGTGGCAAGAAGTATGGTGCAAGAGATTGGGTCTTGAGCTAAGTGCTCAAGGGTATGCTGACGAAGAGGTTTCCTAATCTATCATGGTTATAGTGTTGTTGAAGCATACACGGCTTACCATGGTGAAGGGTCCATTGATCTTCATCTCTTCGTGTTGTAGTTCCATCATGGTGTTTGAGCATCGGCTTGTCTTTTTTGTTGATGGATGTCCTTGCTAATAGTCGCTGATGAGCATTTTCAAGCACATCGTCCTCTTCTTTTCTTTTCTTTCTCTTTTTTTTTTTTGGTTGGTGCACACGATGGCATCAAACAAGAAGAAAGAGGTTAGTATCAATAAAATATTTTACATGTGAAAATTGTGTCTCATGTGCCTGGGATTTCTCAATTGTGTCTATGCACGGCCATGTAATGTGGCCCTATATTGATGCACACTTTGGAAATGCATGTCCTGAATGGTGCAAAAGACAAGGTTATGCCAAAGGCACATGGTTGCTTCACGCCGAGGTTTTCAATGTTGTTGGTGGACGTTGATGCAACCTTTGTTGGAGGGTGTCAGTGGATCTCAAACAGACAACTAATTTTAGGGACCCATTTCAGAATAGTGTTGGACTGCATGCAAGTCCTTGTTGACTTCTTCATCTTTGGTTGATTGCTTAAATTTTGTATCCGGAGTGGTTCGTTCTTTGTTGTTGTGGATGCTATTGGTGCCTTAGGCTTCCAAACCCATATCCTTGATGATTGTCTTCTTACTTCTGTCGAAGGGTTGAGTTTATCTTCTTTTGGTCTTTGTGCTCTATTCTTACCCTTTTCTCTCCTTGGCTTGTTTGTTGAGACCTTTTGCATGGTGGTGAGCATAGGCCATTGTGTATGTAAGAGCTTCTTGGGTACCCACATCTGTAATTGCCCTTGTTGAGCTGTAGCTAATTTCTTAGGCACCCAGATTTGTCGGAGATGTTTTCATGGAGGTGGGCCTAGTTGCTTGTTTCTTGTCTTTGCATGGTTGGCTTGCTTGAGTGGAAATCGTGTTGGCAAGGCTGGTGGTTGCTCTCTTTTCCGTACCCAAATCTGCTTCATGCTCAGAGCTACTTTGTTCTTGATTTCTCTTAGTCGATTTGGTATAGTGGTTGTCATGTACTGATTTACTTGCCTTTTTGGTTGATTGGTTATGACGACATTAGTCTTCAGACAAGAGGAGTCAGCTTGCCGTTGAGTCTGTTCTTTCGTGATCGAGTCCTTCTGGGTCATAGAGCTTTTGACACACACAACATCTTGTTCATGAAGATTGGTCTTAGAGGAACTGAGAGAGTGTGTGGTGCCATGATCTGTGAGCATGCAATTGTCTAATTCTAATGTAATGCATTGTTCATGTACCCAAACTTGAAGAAGTCGACTTCTTAGGTTCAAGTTGACTACTTGGTCATAAATCCAATTTTGACCTAGGACAAGTGGCTCTGTAAGGTCCGCATCGTGACACACTAGCATTTTGACTTTTATTGGAACATCTTGAAGGTAGATGGGAAGTTCCACCTCCCCAAACAAGGGGTTTCCACACCTCCCAATCCTATGAGATATGCTTCTATGGGCTTAGATTGAGCATACCAAATGGGTATCCCCCATTGTGGTAGTGCCCAAAAAGAATGGAAAGCTACATGTGTGCATTAACTTGAAGAAAGTTAATGCTACCACCATATGAGATATTTATTCGCACTTGCAGGTCTTGGCAGTATGAAAGTCTAACTGCACTAGTTGCTGCACCTGAGTCAACCAATGCTCTCATAGTCCTTACACTCTTTCCTTGTCCTACCTCTATGGTCACAAAGGGGCGTCGGTCAATTATTCGAGAAGTAGTTAGGTCTAATTTTTGGCACATGTCCATGTGATATTTTGGAGCTTTTGTGTTGACATCTAGGCCTAATCGCCGTAACTTATTTCTTTTGATGCGCTTTCTAGCCTCTTCTTGTGCTTCTTCTCTAACCCTTAACTCCTCTTCTTTTCGCTTCTTAGCAGTGTTGAGTCTCATTAGCATTTCCTCTCTAAGAGGTTCTTGATATAACTTGACTCGACAACCACTTATATAGTTCGGCAAGATATCACCTTCTAAAGTGGCCAATTGAATTGCACCACTAGTGGAGATTCTATTAATGATCATGGGTCCATATCCTCGTTTCTCCAATTTGCGGGCATGTTGCTTTAGCGTATAAACCAGCACTAGATCTCCTTCTTTCAATCCTTTGTCCTTCACATGGGCATCAAAGTATGCCTTTTGTCTTTTCTTTGCAGCATAGATGCCTGCTGCTGCTCGTAGCCTCGTCTCACCTAAGCATTCTAGATCAAAGATCCTGGAGGACAACTCGTGTCCATTGCACTCATGCTCTTGTGCTACTTTCAAGGCTGGGATTAGGAAGTCCAATGGTAGCACAACATTCTACCCAAAGACCATCTGAAATGGGGTGGCATTGAGTACCATTTTGTAGGCAACTCGGTATGCCCAAACAACATGATGAAGTTGTTTGTCCCAATCAGAGCGTTTATTACTTACGAGTTTTGTCAATATGTTACATAGGATCTTATTCGTGCTCTCGGCTTGTCCATTGGCTTGTGGATGATAAGGGGCCGACTTCTTGTGTATCACCATGAATTCTTGAAGGAGATTTTCAATGACCTCGTTCAAGAAGTGCGTACCTCTATCACTAACCAACTCTATTGGTAACCCATATGTAGTGAACACGTTTTCGAATAAGAACTTAGCCGTTGTTTGAGCATCATTCTTTGTTGTGGCTTTTACTTCTACCCACTTGGTAAGGTAATAAGTGGCTACAATAATGTATTCCGCATGGGAGTTTCTAGCTGGGGGGTTAAGAGGACCAACAAAGTCTATACCCCACTTCGAGAATGCGGGCCCTCCCATCATTGGCCTCAAAGGCATCTCATCTTTTCTTATCGGATATTGGGCACGTTGGCATGTGTCACATTTCTTCACATAAGTATGTGCATCCATATGAAGAGTGGGCCACCAAAGTCCTGAGAATAGAATGGTCTTAATTACTCGGTCAGGCCCAAAGTGTCCACCTGCAACACCACTATGTGCAATTTCTAAGACTTTCAAGTAGTCTGATTCATGAACGCACAATCTTAGATAACCATCTTTTCCTCTTCGGTATAGGTTGTCTCCTACTAATGCATAGTCTTGAGCCTCTTGCTCCATGCTTCTTCTTCTTGCTAGACTAGCCTCGTTCGTTAGTGTTCATGATCTCATAAATTCTACCAATGGAGCACTCCAATCTGGAATTAATGACACGTGATAAAGAGTGGCATGCTCCACTGCGGGTCTCTTCTGGCACACTGGACAATTCTTAATCCACTCATGTATTTCTTTGTCCATGCTAGGCCAATACACTCCTAAACGTTTTAGGTTCTGCAATGTTCGTTGTTTAGAGTAGTTATTTCCTGGCAATCCTTCATGGGCTTGTTGCAACCAACTAGTATGTTCATCATCCTCGACACAACAAGCTAGTACACCCTCGATATCTTGCTTGTACATACTTCTTGCCAATATTTGATATTGTTGTGATCGTACAATTTCTTCTTTGTTTGTTTTTATGTTCTTATTTGCAGGTCTGAAGGTTAGGATAGGTACTAACTTATTTGCCCATTTAGGAACAACTTCTAAATTGAACAAATAAGCATCAGGTAGTTCATCCGACACTCCTTGCGGTGGCTCTCCTGAAGTGATGCGAGAAAGATGGTCCACCCTAAGGTGGGTCCTACCTTTCCTAACAACCACTTCAAAATCGTATTCCATTAGTAAGAGGAACCATCTTACTAAGCGTCCAATATTGCAAGGTTTATTGACCAAATATAATAGAGCTTGATGATCAGTGAAAAACTTGAACTTGTTGGCCAATAGATAGTGTCTAAACTTCTTCGCAGCATATACCATGCCTAGACCTTCTCTTTCCGTTGTGGTATAATTTCGTTCAGCCGCATTTAATTTCCTACTAGCATACGCTATCAGCAAATCTAGGTTTCCTTCACCTGTGGGTTGTGCTAGCACACATCCTATAGCATGGTTGGATGCATCCACATGGATATGGAATGGTTTATTCCAATCAGGAGTGGTCAGTATTGGTGCTGAACACAAACGTCTCTTCAGCTCATTGAAGGAATTCTCGCATTCATCATTTCATTCAAAATTTGTCAACAACCCATAAAGAGGTTTAGCTATGATGGCATACATGTGGATAAACCTGTGGTAATATCCACAATGGCCCATAAAGGCTTGTACCTCTTTAACATTCCTTGGTCTGGGCAGCTCTACTATTGCTCTTACTTTGTCCTCATCTGTTGAAATTCCATTCTTAGAAACAATGTGACCTAAGATTTTACCTTTGTCGTACCATGAACACACACTTCTCTAGGTTCAGACACACTCGATATTCCCTACATTTGTTGAAGATCTGTCTGAGCTCAGGGATGTGGTATCTTCGTTGTTGGGAATGAGCACATAAATCATCCACATATACTTCTAAGCTCTTTCGCAAGAACTCTTTGAAGACATGACACATGAGCCTCTGGAATGTTGCAAGTGCATCGGTGAGCCCAAATTGCATCACACGAAATGCAAAGATTCCCCATTCAGTAGCAAAAGCCATCTTGTGTTGATCTTCTGGGGCAATGGCTACTTGGTTGTAACCCGAAAATCCATCAAGAAAGCTATAAACTTCCTTGCCTACAACATGCTCCAATAAATGTTCAGTGATTGGAAGCGGATAACTATCTTGAATCGTAGCAGCATTAACTTTTTTAAGGTTAATACACACTCGCAATTTTCCATTCTTCTTGGGCACCACTACAATGGAGGACACCCATTCAGTATGCTCAATCTCATAGATGAATCCAGCTTCAATCAGCCTGTCAATTTCTTCTTTTATTTTAGCTCCATAAGTGTCATTATATGTGTAGGGCTTTTGTTTGGTGGGCTTGGCATCAGCGGTCATCGGGATTGTATGAGAGCAAATATTTGGATCTACTCCCGTCAAGTCTCTATAGTGCCAAGCAAACACATCCCTATATTCCCTTAATAGAGCTACAAGCTCTGCTTCTTCTTTTGCACTTAGGTCATCTCCTATGTATGTGCATCGCTCTTCGTTCCCTTCAATGGTTACCACAATCGTTTTAGTTTTCTCTTTATTATCATATGATTCTCCTATGATGGCCTCTCTCTTGGGCATTCGTACCAGAATTTTTCGGTCTTCAACTTCATATTTCTTGAAATTTTCTGGTACTTCAAACAATGATTCCTCCTCTTCCTGTTTCTCTACTTTTCTTTTCTGTTTCTTTTGACCTCCTTCACTTCCTTCCTTTGTATTTATAGTTTTAATACTTGTGGGGGGTTCTTCTTCTTTTTGGGTTAACACTCCTATGTCTTCTAATATAATGTTCCTCTGAGTCAAAGTAAGTATCCATCACAATGGATTCTAGATCATCGTCATTCTCTTCTTCTTCTATGACCTCACTAGGATCACACTCTTCCAACAAGGGCTGACACATGAACACTGAAATATCATAACCCTCCTCATCACAATGAGGTGTCCATTGTTCTTCATTGACTGCAATGTCCATGGTAGCTAAGATTTCTGCCCAACCATGAGGCTCAAATTCTTCATCTGGAAATAACATTGGTGTATAGGCTGGGTCTTTGACTGGTCTATCTCCTGGGGGAGTTCCTTCTTCTCTTGATTTTAGGCGCTTTTCCTCTTCCTCTACGACCTTGCACATCCACAAGTGAGTATCTTCATGCAACCAGGATGGATCAGGTGAACTTCCAGAATGCACGGAGATAGAATCTTCTTTCGCTTTGTGGATAGGATTCCACTGTAGGGGTGGTACATCTCTAAAGGTGTAATCCTTCAAATTGACCTTGGTGGTGACCCCTAAGTGCTGTAAGTACAAGGAATTGGTTCCCCAATCCTGTACTATTTGCAAGTGTCGTAGGAAGGATCTTCCTAGGATCATCTCATAGACATTATTTTTTTCAAAGTCACATATAGCAAATGTGTGTTCGAACTCTACACCACAAGTGGTTAGAGTTAGCCCTTCGAGCAATCCTAGAGGTCTTTCAAAATGACCATCTGCCATTTGAAGCTTCATTCTAGTTTGTCTTAATGTGGGTTTGCCCCATCGCTTCCACAAGGAGGTGGTCGCAATAGCAACACCAGCACCTAAATCTACGATTGCTTTGGTTGTGTAACCTTGATAGGTGATCGGAAGATAAGTATTGCCTTCTTCACCTTCGCTCATGTCTCCTATTTTATCAAGAGGTATTTCTGGAAGTTTTTGCTTAGAACCTACTTTTGGCATATTGGAATCAAGTTCAGGAACCTGATCCTTCACATGATTCCATAGCTCAGGTTTTGCTTTGAGTAGCTCTTCTACAGTGAGATGACACTGAACCTTAGTGTTCTTCACGACATCAGTGTTTCTTGGAACCACTGAGTCTTCATTTCTTACCAAGATTGTGGGAGCTCTGATATGAAGAGATTCAGATTCCCATGGGCCTGTGAATTGGGGCAACTCTTGTAAAGAATTATATTCAAAATCTAATCTCTCATCTTCTTGTTGCTCTACTTGGTCTCCATAAATATATGGGATGTCTTGGGGAAATTGATCATGAAGGTCATCAATCTTAGGAATAGGAGGGGGATTACCCTTCTCCTTGGCCCATTTCTCCTCTTGTATTTCCCGCAAGAACTCTTGAGAGTACTGTGGAATTGAAAGAGGTGCTCCCTCATCTATGGAATTAGGAACGTAAGCTTTTGTTGGTGGTAAGCTTCCTCTTTCAACCATTGGTTGAGCCTGTGAAGGTAAAGAAAACCGCGGCTTGTTTACCAACTGCTCTAATCTTTCTAGTAAGCCCTGGAAATGCAAATCCGGTTTGATAGAGTTTGTTTGATTGAACTTTTGACTAGTCTCGAGCATAGCTTGAGCTACTTCTACCATTTTCATGCACATTTTTGTTCGTTCAATCTCTAAGTCTGCTCTAGGGTAACTCTTGTCCAGGTTCGCAACTGTTGGCCCTTCTTGAAGACGAGCCTGATAGGTCTTGAACATCATGTCCAAGCCTTCTAGGGTTGGATCTGCAAGAACAGACCCTGATTGCACTCTATCTACAATGGACGGTGGGGTGGAATGAGGTGGTGTGGATGGAGGTTTGTCATGAGAGGGGCTTTGAGATGCAATGTCTTCTATTTTTGTTTTGGTATCCCCTAGGCTTTCTTCTAGTTCGGATATCTTTTTTTTTTCACTTTCGATTAGCCTTCTCTCTGGTATCCTTCCATGTTCTTGGTTTCCTCTTACTAGACTCTCCTGAGTCACTTGGCTCTGGCTGCTCAGTCGGTTTATCCTATTTTAATGCTTGTGCCCTAGTAAATGCCTGTACAGGAGCCACGTTACTGCTACTTGAACTTGAATTTGCCACTAAGCCTACCACATTGATGGGTGTAACCTTGGGTGCACTAGAGGGATTCCTGGGACACTCTCTAGGAAGATGTTCCTGGCCGCACTTAGGACAAAAGCCTTGTATTGTGATGTTCTGTCCTTGTCCCGGAGTCAATGAGTGGGGACATTCACGAATGAAATGGTTGCCCTGACATCTAAAGCACGGTCCTCTAGGGGCTTGTGGTCTTACTTGTCTCAATTGGGGTCTGGGGTTAGGATTCGTATACATGACACTAGAGTATTCTGGCTCCCACTTTTGTTCCATAGGTGATGCCTCATATTGATAAGAATAGGTCTCACTATGCTCAGGTGATTCTGTATAATAAGCATGTGGGCTACCTTCATGGGAGTAGTTTGAACTATGAGCGTGAGAGTCATTTTCTGAGACCAATGGGGTTAGTGGCACCAATGCTCTATTAGGGTTCTCCTCCGCCATCGTATACTTAACTGGGATCACATTGGCAGGAGTTGGTGGTTGGTTTCCCAGGACTGGCTATGGCCTATTTGGTGCGTGATAGTGTTGCTGGTATTGAGGTTGATATTGTTGTTGTGGCCTATAATATGGCTGTTGATACTGGTTTTGATACCTACCCTGCTGGTAAGGTTGCTGATAATTTTTTCTGACAGCCTGCCTGTTTTAAGGACAATCTTGAGCCGTATGGTTCATGTATTTCCTCTCAATGGTGCAATATAGAGCATTAGGGTTTCCTTGGGGCTGAGCCATCATTGGGCAGCCATTAGCCATGTGATCTCCTCCGCATGTATAACATCGCTTCAATGAGGTGACCCTTGGCATTTGTCTATTTTGAACTCCTAGTTTTTTGGCAACGTGCTCTGCTATCTCATCTATTTCCGTGGAGGTTCTAGAGGTATGACTAGTAGAACTGTCAGAATCTTTGTAGAGTTTGGACAGTCCTAATTCCTCACCCAAGTTGTCTTCTATGTCTATGCACATCCGCACACACTCTTCTATGGATCTAGGCTCTTTCAAGTACACGTATGACCTTAACTTTGTGCTGAGTAAACTGTCTAGAAACAAGGCCACTTGTTTGGCTGTTGTGGGTAATTCTGGCATAGGGCATCTTTCCAAGTACTATCTAAACCTTCTTCTTGCAAGTCGCACTGTTCCTTGGGGTGTCTGCTTAAAGCTATTGATCAAGGAGATGATGTATTATGCCTGATGCCACTCTTGGAAAATTCTACAATGAATTCTTCCAGCAATTGACCTATCTCTCAATAGTTGCGACTATTCAGGGGCTAAAACCAAGCTAAGATAGTACCCTTAAGACTCAAACCAAATGCCTCGAACTGGGTGTACAAGTCCTCAACCTATTCAGCTCTTAACACTTGTTTGAACTCGGCTACATGATCATAAGGATCTCCTGATCCATCAAAATAGTTCTTCATTGTCTTAACCACTTGAGAGGGTCTAAGGGTTCTTGAGTGCTCTCGTGGTCTAGTCAATGGGAAATCATGTTTGTCTCTTTGATGCCTATGTACACGATGTCTCTCTCTTTCAGGTCTTTCATTTTCAATTCCTAATCGGTCTCTACCCACTATGTGTGCAAAGCTTACCTCAGGTCTCTCTCTGGTTCTTTCCCTCTGGGTTTCATGAGCCTTGGATGATCCTACTCCTTGGAGGCCATGGGAAACACTAGATCTTAGTGGAGGGAAAATTGATTCACCTTGCAAAGTGTATGCATGCCTATCCTGCTCTGTCACCAAGAACATTTTCTCTGACATGTGATCTAGATAGACAACTTTGCCTGGTATCTCTGGATCCTTGAACTCATAAATGGTGACTATTGGGCTCGGTTGATCTAGCTTGAATCTCCAAAAGGTTTCCTCCGTTTTTGTATTCAAGAATAGCTCTATGCTTTTTTTGTCTTGGGAAATCCATTCTGGAGTGATCACTCTAGTCAAGACTGACTTACCTCTAGGGGTCTTGGGTTCTCGTCCTAGGTCTCCTTGCTCTAGGTCTCCTATCTCGTTCTCAGGAATGATGTTTCCAAACTCATATGTCCTGTCTAGTAGGCTGGTAACCACAAACATGGTTCCTTCCTTATCAATGTATGCACCCTCTTCGAACTTGACCACTGGGTGTTCAAGTCCGAAGGGTTGATCAGGATTTTTGAGCTGGACACTGATCGTCTCAGACCATCCTCATTGATGCGAGCAGCTGATTGGTTGGTCTTGATATACTCTAATTGGGTCTTATAGGGACCTTTTGGTGTCTGTAAATAAGCAGTTCCTGAGGTACGTGTGGGTCTTTCCATGCTAAATGACATTTCTGAATCACTTGTGTCGGAACTTAGTGTGTAGGGATAACCTCTTAGTTGTTGTGCCCAAGACTTAGTTGTATCATTGACACTAGCCTCAGATGATCTAATGCTTTGTCTATCCTTGCCTAAGTGTCTGCCAGATCTTAGGTTCATAAGCCTTGTCTTCTAGTTCAAAATTTCCCCTTGGTATTGTTCAAAATCCCTTGGAGCTTCTTGGTTTCCTAGTCCACCTGAGGGTCAACTTCAAAATAATATATCTAATAATCATGGTAGTACTCCCCACTAGCTTTCCAACAAACCCAAAATCACAGCAAACAGATTTCGTATGAGAAAGTTATGCCAGTTCAGGGTTCTGGGGGTTAAAACAGGGAAATAGGACCTCTCTGGGATTATTGCAGAACAGGCGATACACGATGCTTATCACGTATCGCGATACTTGGAAGTAGACAATACACGATACTTGCCTTGCCACGATACACGATATCTCCACTAAACGATACACGATATCTCCACTAAACGATACACGACACTTGACACATAAGTAAGTCCACGATACTCGATACTTAGGCCACACGATACACGATACTCAACCAACTAGACAGATCACGATACTTGATATCCTGCAAGTATCGTGGAAGGACCCTCACGATATTCGATATTTCACAGGTATCGCCAAGAGGAATCCCACGATACATGATACTCGATATCAGGTGAGAGTTAGACTTACGATACTTGACACTGCAGGTCACGATACACGATATTGGGTGGGTATCGTGAAAAAAATCACGATACACGATACTTGGAATTCCCACGATATTTGATATTCCTCAAGTACCATTTTCAGGTCTCTACGATACTCGATACGTGACCAATATCATGAGAAATTTTCTGAGGATACTAGATATCTACCAGGTATCGCGAAAGTTAACTCCACGATACACGATACACGATATCTGTCTAGTATCGTGAATGTTTCTCAACGATACACGCTACTCGATATGTGACCACTACAAGTGTCGCGATACTCGACCACAGGAGTTTCACGATATCCAGGTATCACGATACTTCAACCGTGGGAGAACACGATACTTGGATTTTTTGGAGTCCAACCTCAAAAATTTTTGCAAATATGAGTACCTTGTGTCCTCCTTGTCACTCCTATGTGTCTGTAGATCCCAAATCTCCCTTCAAACCCGTGATATTGCACTCACGATACTTGGCGCAAGTTATGTCATGTCCGAGGTTGTTCACTCTGATTTTCGGCTATTTTGGTTCTATTTCTTCAGCGCTTCAGTTATGGACCCTCTCTAAGGCTCTTTCTCACAACCACAAGTAAAAGGCGAGGTGAATGGACTCTAAAAAATGGAAAAACTGAGAATATGAAGGTGGGTGGAGATGGTGATGATGATGAAGATGAAGGAGAAGAAAAACTCAAAAACTGAACTGAAAATGGTGATTTTTTTACCTTCCAACGTTGCTACTCTACGTCTTACCGTCACACGCTCGTCCTCCAAGCTCTCTCCCCGGCAACGGCGCCAAATTTGGTGTCACTCTAGCACAATGGTGAGTATCAACATGAGGAGATACACCTCATAAATGTCAATCCGTGGAGGCGTGAGGACTGGTATGAAGACCGCGAGCAAGTGGTGGCACATGTGCGTGAGTGAAAGCACACAAGCATGCACACACATACACACACACGCACACAAGGTAAGAGCAAAGAGTGGAACAATGGAATCTCTCTAGTTCTTTCTCTCTGGGCTTCATGAGCTTGGGATGATCCAACTCCTTGGAGGCCAAGGGAAACCTTGGATCTTGGTGGAGGGAAAATCAATTCACTCTTCCAAGTATATGCATGTCTATCATGTTCTATTACCAAGAACATTTTCTCTGATGTGTTATCTAGGTAGACAACTTTTCGTGGTATCTCTGGATCCTTGAACTCGTAAATGATGACTATGCCCAATTGGCTAGGTTGATCTGGCTTGAATCTCCAAAAGGCTACCTTTGTTTCTCTATTCATGAATAGCTCTATGCTTTTATTGTCTTGAGGGATCCAATCTGGAGTGATCAAGGAGTCTGGGGTCCTTGTCCTACATTTCCCTGTTCTACATCTCCTATCTCATTCTCAGGAATGATATTTCCAAACTCATCGGTCCTATCTGGTAGGTTGGTGACCACATACATGGTTCCTTCCTTATCAATGTATGAACCTTCTTCAAACTTGACTATTGGGTGTTCAAGTCCAAAGGGTTGATCTGGATTTTTGAGTTGGACCACTGATCCTCTTAAGCCGTCCTCATAGATGCGAGCACCTAATCGGTTGGTCTGAATATATTCCAACTGTGTCTTATATGGACCTTCGGGTGTTTGCAGTTCCTGAGCCACCTGCAGGTTTCCCCATGCTAAAAGACATTTCTGAGTCACTTGTGTCTGAGCTTAGTACGTAAGGATACCCACTTAGTTGTTGAGCCCAAGACTTAGTTGTATGGTTGACACTAGCCTCAGAAGATCTATTGCTTTGTCTCTTCTTGCCTAGGTGTCTACCAGATCTCAGGTTCATAAACTTTGGTTAAGAATCCAAAATTTCCCCTTGGTATGGTTCAAAATCCTTTGGATTCCCCTTGGGTTCTTGGTCCCAACTAAGGGTCAACTAAACGAACTTTCCAACGAACTATAGAGCTCAAAAAATGGACTTTTAATGAAAAAGTTATGTCAAATCAGGCTCCTGGGGGTCAAAACAGGCAAACAGGGCCTTATGGAAAAATCACAATTTTGTGTGAAAATCGCGATTTTGGGGGATCATGAAAATCGCGATGCTGAGCAATCACAAAAATCACGATTTTGTGAAATCATGAAAATCACGATGCTGAGCACCTATGAAAATTGCGATTCTGAGGGATCATGAAAATCGCGATGCTGAGCAACCACAAAAATCACGATTTTGTGAAATCATGAAAATCGCGATGCTGAGCACTAATGAAAATCGCGATTCTGAGAGATCATGAAAATCGCGATGCTGAGCAACCACAAAAATCACGATTTTGTGAAATCATGAAAATCTTGATGCTAAGCACTAATCAAAATCGCGATTCTGAGGGATCATGAAAATCGCAATCCTGAGCAACCACAAAACTCACGATTTTGTGAAATCATGAAAATCGCGATGCTAAGCACTGATGAAAATCGCGATTCTGAACAATCCCAAAAAATACGATTTTGAGTGAGAATCGTGAAAAACGCGATCTTGAGGATAATCACAAAATCGCAATTTTGAATGAAAATTGTGTTTTGACATGAAAATCACGATTTCGAATGAAAATCTTGTGAGATCAAAATCGTGTTTTTGGCGTGAAAATCGTGATTTTGAGAATGACCAGAAAATCGCGATTTTGATTGAAAATCGTTTACTCTTGAAAATCGTGTTCTGAAAATCGCAATATTGTACCTTAGTAAAAATCGTGTTCCTGAAAATCGCAATTTTGGAGCCACAGAGAAGTGTGTTTTCAGAAAATCGTGTTTTTAACTGAAAATCGTGATTGGTGAAAATCGCAATTTTGAGCCCACTGAAAATCGTGTTTTCTCAAAGTCGTGTTTTTACTTGAAAATTGCAATTTTGAGCACAACCAAAGAATCGCGATTCTGAGAATGACCCCAGAATCGTTTCCTTTTCAGAAAGCTTTTAGGCGGGAAATAGAAAATCGTAATTTTTTTGAAAAAAAATGAATTTTACAAAAATCACGATTTTCAGTCAGAATCATGTTTTTTGGCGGGAAATTCAAATTTCTGAGCGCCGAGCAATGGCGAGCTCCGTAAGTGCAGAAAATCATGAAAAAACACAGGCGCTTGCTCTCCCTTGCACTTCCTAACTCCTTCTTGCACAATAATGCATGAAAAATGATATGAAAATGGTGAAAATGCACTAAAAAACAAGAAATTTCTATGAAGATGAAGATGGAAGAAGATGGAGATGGTGATGATGATGATGAAGATGAAGAAGAAAAATCAGAAAATGAACAAAAATGATAGTTTTTTTACCTTCCAACATCGCAAATCTACGATCTTACCGTCACAACGCTCTCTCCCCGACAATGCACCAAAATTTGGTGTGGCTCAAGCGTAAGCACCACCTCCTTTACTTGTCAATCCACGGAGACATGAGAACCGGTATGAAGACCATGAGCAAGTGAAGGCACAAGTGTGTGAGTGAA
>MU262432.1:5000-7500 GCA_020310875.1 Ceratopteris richardii | reverse complement strand
CGGAGTTGGACTTGTGGCACAAGAGGATAGGTCACATCAACATACAAAGAATGAAGGAAATGCAATTCAAGAGGCTGGTTGAAGGTCTTCCCAACTTCCAAGGACAAGGTATGAAGCATTTATGTGAATCTTGTCAACTAGGGAAGCAAGCGAGACTTCCATTCAAGAAGAGTGGCTACATAAGCCAACATCCATTGGAGTTGATACATACAGATGTGTGGGGGCCAACGAAAGAGCAATCCATTGGAGGTAACAAGTACTTTGTCACTTTTATAGATGATTGCACAAGGATGGTTTGGGTTTATTTCATCAAAAACAAATCAGATGTGTTTACATGTTTCAAAGCATTCAAGGCAATGGTAGAGAAGGAAACAGGTACATATATCAAGAAGCTAAGGTCCGATGGAGGGGGAGAATATTTCTCAAATGAGTTTTCTGATTTTTTAATGGATCAAGGCATCAAGAGGCAAGTAACATGCAGGTACACACCCCAACAAAATGGAGTAGCAGAGAGAAAGAATAGATACATTGCCGAGATCGCTAGAGCAATGCTTAATGAGATGAATGTACCTAACATGTTTTGGAGTGATGCAGCAAATACCGCCGTGTATCTAATGAATAGGGCTCCTACCTCAGGGATCCATGGCTTGACACCATATCAAGCCTATTATGGTAAGAAACCTGATCTTTCCCACTTGAAGATATTTGGATGTACTTGTTATGTACATGTGCCAAGTGAATTGAGGCACAAGCTACAACCAAAGGCAGAAAAGTGTGTGTTTCTAGGATATTCAAATGATCATAAAGGTTACAGGTGCTTCAACCCAAATACAAAGGACTTGAGGATATCAAGGGATGTAGCATTTGATGAGCTACTCCCTTGGTATAAGAAGTATGATTGTATGCAGGACTATGAAGAAGAAAAGCATGGACATGATGAAGAACAAATCGACCTAGAGCTAAGCGGCCCAAGGTGTTCCATCAATGAAGATAGTTCAAGCATGAACTCACCATGGAGGGGGAGACCTTCATCAAGCTATGAAGCACAATCAATCAACAAAGGCAAAGCAACATTGGTGGAGTTGGATGAAGAAGGTAATGAAGTTGAAGATGATGAAGGACACATGATGGAGAAAGAAGCCACGTCAAAGAAAGAGATCAAGTTCCCAAGGCAAAGGAGGTTTATTCCTCCAAAAGGTGAAGAAAGGAAGTCTTCTAGAGTTAAGTATCCAACTCAAAGGTTTACTTATGATTCATACATGGCAACACATTATGCATATATGAACAAAGTAGTAGAAGATCATGAGCCCGATTGCTATGAAGATGCAAGCAGGTACACCGAATGGAAAGAGGCAATGCAAGAAGAGATCGACGCACTTGAGGAAAATCAAACATGGACTCTAGTGCCCAAGAAGGAGAACATGAAGGTAATAGGTAATAAGTGGGTGTATAAAGTAAAGAGGAATTCAGATGGATCTATTTCTAGGTTCAAAGCAAGATTGGTGGCTAAGGGTTTTGCACAAACCTATGGAGTGGACTTTGAAGAGACATTCAGCCCCGTGGCAAAGATGAGCACCATTAGGACACTCATTGCAATGGCTGCTAGCAAAGGATGGAAGCTCTTCCAATTGGATATCAAGAATGCCTTTCTCAATGGAGACTTGGAAGAAGAGGTATACATGGAGCAACCACTAGGTTTTGTTCATAAAGAGTTTCCACATCATGTTTGTAGGTTGAAGAAGGCACTTTATGGCCTAAAGCAAGCTCCAAGGGCTTGGAACCAAAGATTGGTGGACTATTTGATCAAATGTGGTTACAATCAATGCAAGGCGGATCCATCTCTCTTCATCAAACAAAGAGGAGAACTTGTGGTCTACATGTGTGTGTATGTAGATGATCTTATCATTACAGGTAATGATACAAAGGGCATTGAGGAGATCAAGGCAAAGCTTGGAAAGGAGTTTAGGATCTCTGATCTTGGAGATCTTAGGTATTTTCTTGGCATTGAAGTTGTATACAAAGAAGAAGGTATTATGCTCATACAAAGGAAGTATATTCTAGACCTACTTGAGAGGTTTGGGATGCTACATTGCAAGCCTATTTCAAATCCCATGGAAGTTAATGTAAAGCTAAGCTCCATTGATGGAGAGCCATTAGAGGATGTAACTTTGTATCGATCTATTGTAGGCTCTTTCAATTATGCCACAATAACCAGACCTGACATAGCATATGGAGTTGGAGTGTTATCACAATTTATGCATAGTCCAAGGACTACACACTTGCAAGCTGCAAGAAGAATGTTGCGATATCTCAAAGCCACTATAAATGAAGGATAGTTCTACTCATTTGATGATGATATGCAGGTCAAAGCTTATTCCGATGCCGATTGGGCCGGTTCGAAGGAAGATAGAAGGAGTACAAGTGGTTACCTAGTCATGCTAGGTAGCAAGATCATCTCATGGATTTCAAAGAAGCAACCCACGGTGGCATTATCTTCCAC
>MU262431.1:40000-67696 GCA_020310875.1 Ceratopteris richardii | reverse complement strand
AGCATGCTAATGATGTGCTTTTGATCATTGTTATCTATGTTGACGACATGCTGCTCACTGGTCCTATTGAGAAGAATATTGCTGATTTTAAGGCTGATTTGCATGCCTCATTTGAGATGTCTGATTTGGGGCATTTGCATCACTATTTGGGCATTCAATTCATGCAACTTGATGGTGGAATGGCTTTGTGTCAAACGAAATATATTGACACATTATTGTAGCATTTTGGCCTTGAAGACTGTAAGCCAATTGCCACTCCTATGGAGACAGGTTTATGATTTAATCTTCATGATCCTGGAGATGCATTTGATGTTGTTCTCTATCAGCACGTTGTTGGATGCTTGATTTACTTATGCATTACTTGGCCATATATTCAGTTTGTTGTCTCACAGATGAGCAGGTTTATGAATTGCCCAAGAGTCAAGCATTGGCAGGCAGTTAAGCGCATCTTTTGCTATTTGAGTGGTACTCGACTACTTGGGTTGTTTTATCCCAAGGGGGGTTCACTACCGCCAGATTTGCATGCTTTTTCTAACTCTGATTGGGTTGGGTGCTATGACACTCGTGTGGTCCACTAGTGGATTTTGCTTCATGCTTCGTAGCTCATGTATATCTTGGTTGAGCAAGAAGCAGGCCTACTATGGCCACTTCCAGTTGTGAGGCTGAGTATAGAGCAGATTTCACAGCGACTATTGAGTGTGTGTGTGGCTCAGATGCCTTATGGCTGATTTGGGTGTTGGTTAGAGTTCTGCCACCACCATCTTCTCCGACAGTTAGAGCGCATTAGCAGTTGCAAGGAACCCTGTGTTCCATGCTTGCACTAAGCACATTGAGGTGCATTATCACTATGTTAGGGAGAGGTTCTGTGCTATGGAGATCAGTTTGGCATATGTGCCCATGCAGGAGAACATTACAGACCTTTTCACGAAGGCTCTACCTAGGGAGAAGTTTGAAGCTTTCGCAAAGCTTTGTGCTTGCTTCCTTTTGTGGAGTGATTTTTGCATAGCTTGGCACTTCCTTGTACATGAGTACCAGCTCCTTGTTCACCACATTGAACTATTTCAATGGCGACGCAACAGAGTGCACTCTCCTTCTCAAGAGCTTCACAACGATATGCTCGGAGTAGAAAACCGAGCTCCTAGGGCCGCACATAGTACTCCCCACAGATCCTGTAGAATACACAGAAAATAGTACACAAGGAGCACGAAGACGGACTTCTTAGGTCTTACAAATGCAGTCGAACTTACAGTCTGTAACTGACCAGGCCACTATATGTTTTATTAAAGAACATATACAAAGAAGTGTCTAGTGGCCATTTGGCCTTTCACATGGACACTAACATTAACACTCTCCCACTAAAGGCCAACATGGCCAAAGTAACTATGGAGAAAAATAAAGAATGATAAAGAATACATGAGTGTAAGTATACAAACTATACCTCCCACCTGATGGGCATGTTACACAGTATACAAGTGACTATGTAAGCTCAAGAATCAAGTAACCCTCATCAAGTGACAACAATGTCGAAAGCTATCCTGTGGTAGAGCTTTAGTCAAAGCATTTTCAGCATTATCTCAAGTGTGAACCTTCTCAAGAATAATGCGCTCAGTGGCTAAGCAATCTCTAATGAAGTGATACCTCACCTCAATGTGCTTGGTCTTTGCATGATAGACTGGATTCTTAGCCAAAGCAATGGCACTCTGACTATCACTGAGCTAGCAAGGTACATGTTGAGGTAAACCCATATCACAAGCAAGACGAGAAAGCCACAATGCTTCCTTACATGCCTCACTTGCTGCAACATACTCTGCTTCTCTGATGGAAACAGTTGTACATTCTTGAAGATGAGATCTTCAAGAGATAGCACCTCCAACAAAACGAAAAAATGTACCCTGATGTAGACTTACAATTGTCTACACAACCAGCATAATCAGAATCTGTGTAAATAATAATGGATGCTTTCCCTCTACCTAAGCATAGACACTTGTCCTTAGTGCCACTCAGATATCTCAAAATCATCTTGACTGCTTCCCAATGTTTCTTGCTATGGTTAGACATATATCTGCTCACAACACCCACTACAAATGCAATGTCTGGTCTCATAGCTACCATGGCATACATGAGACTACCAACAGTAGATTGATATGGAATTTGGGTCATGAATTCCTTTTCCTCATCTCATTTGGGGCAATCATCCTTGCTCAATTTCACATATGTGGGTAAAGGTGTACTTAATGCCTTTCGACCTGCATATTGAACCTATGAAGTACTTTGGATATGTACTCACTTTGAGACAAGTATATGCATCTTTTACTCCTATCAGGAGTAATGCACATGCCAAGAATATGTTTGGCATCCCCCAAATCCTTCATATAAAATGTCTAACTCAACTTCTTCTTGAGAATTGACAAGTCACAAGAGGACTTCCCAGCAATCAACATATCATTGACATAAAGTATCAAACATATCAAGCTACCATCTGAGCATCTCTTTGTGTAGAGACAATGATCCTCATTGCTTTGAGAATAGCCTTGAGACTTCATAAAAGCATCAAAGTTTTGGTACCATTGTCTAGGGGATTGTTTAAGTCCATACAAGCTCTTCTTGAGCTTACAAACTGGACTTTCCTTGCCAGGAACTACATAACCCTCTGTTTGTTCCATATAGATCTCATTTGTAAGATCTCCATGCAAGAAAGCAATTTTCACATCCATTTGGAATAACTCTAAGTCCTCCATTGCAACGAATCCAAGCAACATGCACAGGGTAGTCATCTTGACCACTCGAGAGAAGATTTCCTCAAAATAAACACCATGTTGTTGCTTAAAACCCTTTGCAACAATGCTTTATACTTTGGAGAAGCACTATCTGATGTGAATTTCAGCTTATATCCCATTTACATGGTAAAGCTTTCCTGCCATTTGGAAAAGGAACTAAATCCCAAGTACCATTCTTGTGAATAGAATCCAACTCACTCTTCATGGCACACTCCCACTTGACATGATCCTCTGTCTGCATAGCCTCTTTATAGCAAGAAGGCTCACTGGCATCTGTTAGCATAAAAAAATCTAAGCCTGGAATATATCTATCAGGTGGATGTGAGACACGTGTAGAACCTCTCAATGGTTGCTGAACAAGAACATGTACAGACTGATTTGAATGGACATTCTCTTGAACATCCCTATGTGCAGCATTTTTATGCATGCTAACCGGAGGACTAGTATCCTCAAACACCACTCTTCTCACTTCAACCTCCTTAATGGGTTGTTTATGCATCTTAGACTCATTGAAAATGACATCACTACTTTTGATCACTCTCCATGTTTCATGATCCCATAAGGGATATCCAAATTGTCCTTCTCGACCATATCCAAGAAAAATGCATTTCTTTGACTTATGGTCCAACTTTTATCTAAGATTCTTGGTATATGAACATATGCTTCACAGCCAAGAAGCTTAGTTCCTTTTTCAGTCTCAACTGAAGCAAGACATTTTCTGAAAGTAGGAAATACCTCATCCTTTGATTTGATAGGATATACCCAAACTTTTCTAGTAGCATCATCTATGTAAGTGACAAAGTAAAGAGAACCACCTAAGGACCTAGTGGGCATAGGACCACACACATCTGTATGAACAAGATCTAAAGGTTGAATTGAAGATTCAATGTGCGTCCTATGCACATTTCTAGTTTACTTTCCATATTGACAATGCTCACAAAATGAAAAATCAGAGAAAGATAACACACGTAAGTAGCCAGAACGAGAAAGATTTTCCATTCCACTATGCAATATATGGCTTAAACGACCATGCCAAATACAAGCCATAGGCTATTCAGTAACAGCTAACAAGTGTTGTTTCTGTGATACAAATAAATGATAAAGTGAGCCAACTTTGCTTCCTTTTGCAATAACCATATTGCCCTTTGATATGTGAAAGGGCTGAGCATAGAAGACCACCTTGTAACCAAGGTCATCAAGTTGACCTTTGCAAATGCTTGCCATGATCTGCGACGGACCATTGGGCAATAGCATGGATTATACTTGATATACAGTGGCATGGTAGCCCAGGTGCTCATCATCTCAGGGTAATCAATTAGTAACCGTGCATGCCAATTAGGTTGGAAGATCGAGCCAGCACGTGCGTCTTCCGGTAAGTCCTCCGGCTCAAATTGAGTGGTAAATGTGCGCTCCTTCCCTGTATGCCTTTTAATTTCTGCATTATAATCATGTAGCAAGACATAGTAAGGCATGTATTGTGGCTCGAAAGTTGTGATTAACCGTTGGTGGGATAGGTGTTGAAAGTAAGAAGATCGAAGCAAAGTTTCTTCCAAGTTTGTGAGGGATTGAATTTGCACGGTGACACGATCATCATGTGTTTGTCCCACTTTCTCAATCCTTTTGACCCAATCTGGGACTCCAATTTCTAAAGTGTCTTTTCCTTCCTCTGTAACTCGGCCACCGGTTGTTCGCATCGGCTCATATGGTTCTTCATAGCTATCATTGATGGGGATTTCCACTACTGTATCAGGTTCTGGTTCATCAACTGGGGAGGGTGGCCTTTCATATGGTAAGAGACGTGCTTGGAGTTCTGCCAGCTGCTTTCGGAGGGTCTCTAATTCTTCTGTAGAGTGTTGCAAGATTACCAGCTCCTGTTGAGCTGTGGGGCACTGGTTATCTACTTCTTTAAGTCAGCACATTCAGCCTCTAACTTTTCGTACGACTCCAAAAAATTTGCATGCTCCTCGAGTCAGATGCGGATGTCTTCTGATGGGACCGCTCTATACTTGGTAGGGCTAATGGTTGCTCCTGCGGTTCCTTGCATAGCTGCTTCAAAATTATCTTGGTTTTGTTGCTAAAGCCGCTTGTTCTCTTCTAATGCTGCTGCCATATGCTTCCTTAATAGCCCAAGATTGCATCCGAGTGTAGCATTGGATATCATTTGCACCTGGAGCACACTTTCCAGTTCCTTGACTACTTTATCATCCACCGTCGATACCTTTGATTCCAATTCTGTGTGAGCCTACTGTAAAGTGGTATGTTCTGCTAGGAGTGTTTGGTAATCAGCTTCTAGAGTGTTGACTCTAGCCTATAGGCACTGAGATTCTACCTCGAGGGCAGCGGTACGATCTTCCAATTGATGGTATTCTTGCTGTAGTTGATGTGCACACCGGAGTAATGTATTAAATGTGCTATTTACATTATGAGATGCAAGGGGGAATGTTTGGAATGTAGGGGAAGTGGGAATGGGAAGGGAGGTAGTGAATGATGTGTCTGCCAAAGACGTGGTGAGTGGTGAGGTAGGGGGTAGGGGGTAGGGGAGGGGGGGATGGTGGAATTGTGGGGAGAGGTGTTGTGGTTGGTGAAATGTCCATTGGGTCAGACAGAGTGGTGTGCACAGGGGCTACCATGTAAGTTGGTATGGTAGGTGAAGTGAGTGTGGTGTTTGTGTAGATTGATGTTGTTGCGAACATCTGGGGATTGTGCCTCTGAGACACTGGAGTGCGGATGGACTGCTCCATGAAAGATGAGTATTCGGGTGGTGCGATTGGGTTGAGTGATGTGTAGGGAGCAGATGGAAAGTATGGGTCATGGAATGGGGGCACCCGTAATGGGGATAAGCCAGGAAACAAAGGATGCCTTCCATGGGTGCGGGGGTTCCAACTACACTCAGAATTATGGGGTAGCCAATTATGGGCTCGAAGGACAAAAAGGGTGAAGTGTACAGGGGATTGGTGATGGAAGAGAAGAGGGTGTCCTATGAGGTTGGCTCTCGAAATGAGAAGGATGTGGATGAGGTTGGGTTTTAGGTGAAGGTAGAAGTGAGGACTGCAGTTTCTCGCATGGTGGGGGGTGGTGGTGGGGGTGGAGAAGGGGAGGATGAGGGGTGCGGGGGAGAGATGGGTGATGTCTGAACAAAAGTTTCAGTAGTGAGGTCCACGGTGGTGGTGGGGGTGGTTGTGGTTTCGAGGGTTATTTCTAGTTCGGTGATGGGCATTCTGATAGTCTTACCTGCTCGTGGTAATGTCTCAAATCTGCATTTGTCATACCTCACGGACTGGCGATTTGTTATGTGGACAACCTTCAGAACTCCTAATGATTCTAACACTAATTTGAGGGTGTTAATAAAATTTTGATCCACTCCGTCATCTGCTAGCATTTCTTCCATCAAGGATTGTCCTGATGCAAGGGAGAGTTGATGCCTTTCTTGCGCTGCTTTGATCGTATCGTATAACCTTTGTAGTTGAGCTGTGTATGCAGGCACACCTACAAGTTCTAGCACTTCTTGCTGCTCATATTGAGGCCCATGGTCATATTCCTCCTCATCCTCCTCATATTCTTCATCTTTGTCATCCTCTTCATCCGTTTCAACTGTGGTAACAGGTACTTGGGAGGTTGTTGCTTGCGGTTGAACATCCCCTACTTGTTGTTCCTCTTCTGCCTCAAGATCTACGTCTCTTAACAATTGTTCGAAGTCTTCATTCATGAGTTCCTCCAAGGGTGCGCCACTAGAAAATTCAAGATCGGTTGGGACGGGGGGAAATATCAAATTAGGGCCATCGGTGCTGCGTCTTGGAAGTCGTAGTGTGAATGGCCGAACCCTGCGGGTGGGGTAACATCTGGTGTTAGGGTGGCTCCACGTGGTTGAGCGCAAGGTACTTGGACAGTTCCTCTCATCTTTTTGGAAGGGGGGTCTAGTGGATGTCCATCCTCTAAACTGTTGTACTCGATTCCACATCAGGGCCCGTTGAATAGGAATGTCATAAGCCAAACACCTATAAATGATTCTAGTCAAAGCACAACATCCATATAAAACATGCTTCTACGGCCATCGTTTGTGGGATAGGTGTATCTGATCAATTATCTAGTGGGGTAAGTTTATGCTGAGGTTCTGCGTCTCTGCCAGATACAAACTAAACCATATCTTCTTGGGTGGCATGGTGAATCTATCTTGGGCAGGAAAAGCAAAGTGTTGCATACACATGTGAAGGTGTATTGCAATATTGGGCGTCATGGCCACCATGTCCTTGAGCTTGGTGAGACTCCGATTCTTCATGTAATCAGGCACCATGCTCTCCTTCTCTATTGGAATATGCATTCCTCGCATATCTAGAGCCTCCCTCACTAAGTCGTTTGATAGCCTAAACCCCTTGAGCTCATTCCCCCTTGTCAGCAATGGAAGCACAAATGAGCTTGTACCTTTGTCCTGTAATTGATCACTAATATGAAGGTGAGCCACTAGTTGTGACTTGACCGCGCCATGATGCTCGCCTTTTCGCACCCACATTTGTTTTGGTGTTTGGAATGCCTTGCTTCATACTTTCTTTTGGCGTCAAGCATATGTAGTCTGCTTCGTCTGTATTTGATCTGCCTTTGGTTGCCGTATCCCTATGGCCTTTGGAAGAGGAGGGAGTTTCGTTGTGTCCTTGACTTCTTTATTGAGACAATCATTCCTCTGCATCACATAGTTTTGGACAAGAATAGCATGGTCATCTTCATGTGTACTCCTGGAAGGACTAGGAGTGTGTGCCTTTCCTAGTTCCTTGAGCGCTCCATTGTCTAACTCGATTGTGATTCGACTCTGATTTACCCATACCTGAAGAAGTCCACTTCGTAGGTTGATATTGACTGCATGATCATAAATCTAGTCTTCACCCAAGACAAGAGGCTCAGTGAGATCCTCATCTTGACACACTAGTACTTAAACTGTCAGTAAAACATCTTAAATATAGAGGGGAAGTTCCACCTCGCCCATGCAAGGGGTCTCCACACCTCCCAATCCTATGAGATATGCTTCTATAGGATTGACATTTAATTTCAGCTTTTGATAGTAAGAAAATTTAACGGCACTAGTGGCTGCACCTGAGTCAATCAAGGCCCTTACAGTCCTTGCACTCTTTCCTTGTCCTATCTCTAAGGTTACAAAAGGATGTCGATCAACTATTCTATGGGGTCTTACACTTGAGACTTCACACATAGCCATATGATATCCTGGGTCCGCATAGTCATCTATCCTAGGTTGATCTCTACCGTGCCTTCTCAACTTCATCCTTCGGATTCGCTCTAATGCTTCTGCATGTGCTTCTTCCCGAATTCTCTTTTCCTCTTCTTTACGCTTCTTTGCAGTATTGAGTCGATTTAACATATCCTCTGCGAGGGGTTCTTGATATAATTTGACTCTGCATCCACTAATGTAACTAGGGAGGACATCACCTTCTAGTGTGGCTAGCTGAAGTGATCATTCGTTGAGATCCTATTTATGATCATAGGTCCATAACCTCTCTTCTCTAGTTTCCGTGCATGTTGCTTCAAAGTGTAGACCAAAACTAGGTCTCCTGCTTTTAAACCCTTATCTTTCACATGTGCATCAAAATATGCTGTTTGTCTTTTCTTGGCTGCGTATATTCCTACTTTTGCTCTCAATCATGTTTCACCCAAACGTTCAAGATCAAAGATTCTAAAGGAGAGCTCATGTCCTATCCACTCATGCTCCTGTGCTACTCTCAATGTGGGTATCAAAAAGTCCAATGGTAGCACTACATTTTGGCCAAATATCATCTGAAAGGGTGTGGCTTGAAGTACCGTTTTATAAGCAACTCTATATGCCCAAACAACATGGTGTAGTTGTTTGTCCCAATCAGGACGTTAATTATTCACTAATTTGGTGAGCACATTGCATAGAATCTTGTTTGTGCTTTCGGCTTGCCAGTTAGCTTGTGGATGATAGGGGGCAGACTTCTTGTGTATAACCAAGAATTCTTGGAGGAGGTTTTCAATAACTTCATTCAAGAAGTGAGTGCCTCTATCACTAACTAGCTCTATAGGTAGCCCATATCTAGTGAACACATTCTCAAATAAGAACTTAGCTGTTGTTTGAGCATCGTTCTTCGTTGTGGCTTTCACTTCTACCCATTTGGTTAGATAGTCTATGGCCACAACAATGTATTCTGCATGTGAACCCTTAGCTCGGGGATTAATAGGGCCTACAAAGTCTATTCCCCACTTAGAAAATGCACATCCACCCATCATAGGTTTCAAAGGCATCTCATCTTTGCGTATGAGTTTGTTGGCAAACATCACACCTCTTCACATAGGTATGTGCATCCATATGAAGGGTTGGCCACCATAATCGTGCAAATAGGATTGCCTTGATCACCCGATCTGGTCCAAAGTGTCCTCATGCTACACCCTGGTGAGTAGTTTCCAAGATCTTAAGATATTCGCTCTCATGGACACATAATCTGAGGTAAGCATCTTTACCACGCTTGTATAGATTATCACCAATGAGTGAGTAATCTAGGGCTTCTTGTTCTAGACTTCTTTTTCTGGCTAATGTCATATCTTGAGGGAATGTTTTTGTCCTTAGGAAGGCTACCAATGGTTCGCTCCAATTTGGTATTAGAGACACTTGGTACAGAGTAGCATGCTCCGTGGTCTAATACGACAGACTGGGCATTCCCTGCACATCTTATGGACATCTGCTTCCATAGTCGGCCAATGCACTCCAAGTCTCCTTAATGTCTGTAGAGTTCTTTGCCTTCAATAGTGTTGCTCTAATGCACCTACTTGTGCTAATTGCAACCATTTCACGTACTCATCCTCTTCCACACAACAAGCTAATATTCCTTGATCTGTATGCTTGTACATACTTCCTGCCATGATATGGTACTTTTGGGCTTTTACTTCCTCCCTATCTTGTGTGTTTATTACTGGGTGGTTAGGTCTGTATGTCAATACTAGCACTAATGGCTTAGCCCACTGAGATACCGCTTTTAAATTAAACAAGTAAGCATCAAGAAGGTCATCTGATACTCCTTGTGGGGCCTCTCCAAATGTGAGCCTTGAGAGATGATCTGCTCTCAGGTGGGTCTTGCCTTTCCTCACCACAACCTCAAAGTCATATTCCATTAGCAAGAGAAACCATCTCACTAACCTACATGTATTGCATGGCTTGTTTACCAAGTACAACAGTGCTTGATGATCAGTAAAAAATTTAAACTTATTTGCAAGCAAATAGTGTCTATAATTTTTCACACCGTATACCATGCCTAATCCTTCTCTCTCAATAGTGGTATAATTCCGTTCAGCTGCATTTAGCTATCTACTAGCATAGGAAATTGGAAGATCCATATTACCTTCACCTGTAAGTTGTGCAAGCACACATCCAATAGCATAATTGGATGCATCTACGTGAACATGAAAGGGTTTATTCCAAGCTGGTGTAGTCAAGATTGGCGCTAAACATAATCGTCATTTAAGCTCATTGAAGGAGTTCTCACATTCATCATTCCACTCAAAATTGGTCAAAAGGGCATACAGAGGCTTTGCAATGACGGCATACATGTGAATAAAACATCGATAATGGTAAAAATAAAGAACTAAGCTCGTATATATTTTTGCAAAAAGGATTTTCTTCAAGTATAAGGAAAATACAAAAATGAAAAATGGAAGCATTTACTTCAACAAGTAGTGGAGGCCAAAATAGAATCAATCAAAAGAGAATCAAATCCAAAAACTGAACTGTAAGAGGAGTGGTTGTCCAAAGTAGTGGAGAAATTATGGAGAAGAGCTCTCAAACTCATCATGAGAGATCTTGGTCACTTGGCTATATAAGAGGTAAGCGAGGACACTCAAGAATAGAGGAAGAAGACGTGGAAATCCCCTTGTAGCTAGTTCATTTGGTTTGAGTCATTTTGTTCAGTTCACTCTCATAGAGTATGTCCAGCCGCACACCCATTTTTGGGTAGTCTACTTGTGAGAGTCATATCTCTCAACATATGTATCCAACTTTAGTGTTTAAAAATTCGTTGCAAAGCTTAGCTCAATTACTTCATCTCTAACATTAGGGGAAAAAGTGAGCCCTGCATGGGCCTTGTAAGGATTCCTAATTTTTAGGAATTAAAAGGCTTAATCTCGAGATTAAGAGGCCACTGGAAAACCACTAGTAGTATTCACCTTTAAAATACTATTTAATAGGCATTTGTATTTGAATTTTTAAAAAGGCTTGTTCTTGACATTTGGATCCTTCTCTCGAATGGCTAAGATTGAAAGGGAGAAAAAAATAGAGAGAAGGGCTCTGCGATCCGTCGCAAGGGACAGTAGAGAGAGAAGGCCCCACGATCTCCGCTTTCACAAGCTCTGCAGCTTCTTGGACCCTAGGATCAGGCGCGATCGGACGACTGCCCGCATCCGGGGCTGAGTAGAAAAGGGCAGTCCATCTAAGCCACATGATGGGAGATTGTTTCGACGGCACGCGGATTCAAGCTGAGCAAAAAATCGGATAAATTTGTAGCCGTTGGATGCGTTCTCAATCCAAAGGAGGATATAAGAAGGCGCTTTTCAAAATGTGGGCTTCATTCTCAGCCTTTGGATGAAGCCAAGATCCAATGATCTAGATTTCAGGCGCCTATTTCAAAATTCTATCCATCTGAACCATTGGATGCCAAGGGAATCCAAGGGCTTATATGAAAAGGCGCCTTTTTGAAGGTGCATCTCATCTCATCCATTAGATCTCAAGTGAATCCAAGGGCCCAAATGCAAAGGCGCCTTGACTTTTGCCCTTCAACTTCATCCATTGGATCTTTGGGCCAATCCAAGGGTTGTGACACATTTGAAAGCCTTTCAAAACCATTCCAATAGCTAAAACCACAAGTTCAAGGTGGTTTCTTCATCTTTGACCACTCAAAAACAAGGGAAGCCTATGCCTAGCCTATGTGATTAAGGGACTAGACTGTGTCCACCACCCTCTTCTCATTGGTCCATGGCTAATCACTCCTTAAGCTAAAAGGCCCATGCAGGGTTCATTTTTTCCCCTAATGAAGAATAGTTTTATGAAATTCTTTATGCTCTGTGAGTTATTTAGTTTTTAGGGAAGTCTAGTTTTCAGCCTAACTGAGTGGACATGTAGCCTTTTTTGTATCAAAGAGTTGTCAACCCAAATCTACTCCAAATTGAGTGTTTGATAGTTCATTTGAAAGCTATAGATGTCTAGTTTGAGCGATCAAAGTTTCAAGTCCATTTCATTTTTCAGTTGGTACCAGTTTTCATTTGAAGGTTCACCTGTTGGCAAAAGTCTTGATCTTGAGAAGGTCTTCTATACTTTCTGCTGCGATTAGGAGAGGAATTCTCCAAAAATTGGTATCAGAACATTGGATTTTGAAGAGGCAAAGCATTGGAACTAAATTGAAGCAAACAAGAAGCTACAAATCAAGGGGAAGCTTCGTAAAAGTCAAGGAAGAGCGCCACATAATACTTAAGGTAAACTTCAATCTTGGAAGTTTTCAATGGCTGATTTAGGACAACAAATTGAGAAGTTAGAAAAAGATAATTTTCAATCTTGGAGGTATAGAATGATAAATTAGCTTAAAGGTAAAGTTTTATGGAGTCTAATTAGTGGAGACGATCCACAACCGGTGGACCTTGAAGATCCCAACATTACTCCGGCACAAAGGAGACAATTTGTTGATTGGGAAGAGAGGAATCGAAGGGTAATGTTCCTCATCTCACAAGTTATTTCTAGCACTATGATTGGTCATGTGCAAAGCTTAGAAACAGCTAAGGAGGTTTGGGAAGCATTGGAGAAGGTGTATGCTACCTCAACAAGGTCTCGGAGGATGCAACTCAAGAACGAGCTCAACAACATGAAGAAAAGCTCAAACCAAAGCATTAGTGAGTATACATTGAGGATCAAGGAGCTTTGAGATCAGCTAACATCACTTGGATGCAAGATAGAAGAGGAAGACAGCGTCCATAAAGCCCTCAATGGCTTGAGAAGTGAAGAAAAGTGGAAGCCCCTCATCACAAACAATCTTTATAGAGATCCTCTTCCAACATTCAACGAGATTATACAAAATCTTGTGGCTGAAGAGGTTGCTCAACAAGGAGAAGGAAACAAAGGTAAGGAAAGCCATAGTCAAATGTTATATGCAGGACGAGGTAGAGGAAGGAACTCAAGAGGAGGCTCGAGAGGAAGAGGAAGAAGCTACAACAACACAAATTTCAGCCAACACAACTCGGAGGACAATAAGGACAACTCAAATGACAACACACATGGAAGAGGTCGAGGAAGACATAGAGGAAGAGGTCGAGGTTCATACAATCCTCATAAAGGTATAACATGTTATCATTGTGGTAAACTAGGACATTATGCAAATGATTGTTGGCAAATGAATGGAAGGCTTAATGGAGGCAACCAAAGGAGCCAAAATAACTATGTGAGTACATCAAGTGAAGGAGACAAGCAAACCATGCTTGCCATGAAGCATGACTACAACAACTCGAGAAGTGATGACAAAAAATGGTTCATAGATTCAGGTTGCAGCAACCATATGACATGCTAAGGAGATTTATTCAAAAATGTACAAGCTCCAAGTGGAAAAGGATGTGTGGAGACCGGCGATGAAATTCAACACGCAATTGAGCATGTTGGAGATATCAAGCTTGGAGATAGAAAGGTATTGGATGATGTTCTTCATGTTCCTACTATTGCAAAGAATTTGATTTCAGTAGGACAAATGGTAGAGAAAGGATATCATGTTATCTTCAATGAAAAAGGCTACTTTATAAAGAATCCAAAAGAATGATTCAAGGTCATTGCTCAAGGAAGGAAAGAAGGTAGGATGTTCACCTTGGACATTCAACAACCACATGGAAAGGTGATATATATTCAGTTTGGAAACAAGAGGATTGCTGAAATCAATTTGTGGCACAACAGGTTTGGACATATCAACTTGCCAAGCTCAAGGACATGAGCAGCCATGAAGTGGTAAGAGGTCTTCCAAGATTCAATGATGCTGGACTACATGAGTTTTGTGAAGCATGCCAACTAGGAAAGTAAACTCGACAACCATTCAAGAAGAGCAACTATGTGGCAAGGAATGTCCTCGACTTGATACACACGGATGTATGGGGACCATCACAACAACCATCAGTGGCTGATAATAGATATTTTGTCACTTTTATCGATGATCATTCAAGAAAAGTATGGATGTTTTGCATCAAACAAAAATAAGATGTGTTCTCCATGTTCAAGAGATTCAAAGCACAGGTAGAAAAGGAAACAGGACGCTACATAAAGACGTTGAGGTCCGATGGAGGAGGAGAATATTTCTCCAAAGAATTTTCAGATTTTCTTTATGAAAATGGCATCAAGAGACAATTTACATGTAGGTACACACCTCAACAAAATGGAATAGCTTAAAGGAAGAATCGACATATCACAGAAGTTGCAAGATGCATGCTCAACGAGATGAAGATGCCACTAAACTATTGGGCTGAAGCAACTAGTACGGCCGTTTATTTGATGAACAAGTGCACAATGGCTGGAGTGCATAATCTAACTCTCGAGGAGGTTTATTCCGGTAAGAAACCTGACCTTACACATCTCAAAGTTTTTGGATGTGTGTGTTATGTTCACATCCCTCAAGAACTAAGGACAAAGATGGAGGCAAAGTCTGAAAAATGTATTTTTATTGGATATTTATCGAAGCAAAAGGGATATAGGTGCTACAATCTGGTGACAAAGGAGCTACGAGTCTCACGAGATGTGTTATTTGATGAGCTAAGACCATGGTTTGGAGACAAAGGGAAAGAGAAGATTGTTGAAGAAGATTGCGAAGATGATGGAGGTGTTGTTCAAGAAGAATTTCAACAAACAAGCACTCAAATGTCAGGTCCAGAAGCTTTTACATCACTTGGAGAAAGCTCAACATGGAAGGGGAGACTAAGGAGTCATTCCTTATCACCAACATCATGTTATGAAAGATCTAAAGCTGAAAGTGCTACCCAAAATAGTGATTCAGATGCAAGTGAAGAAGAGTATGAAGAGGTGACCACACCAAAGGTAAAGTTGAACTGGTTGAAGAAGCAATATTCAAAAGAAAATGAAAGGAGGTCTTCGAGAGCAAGGTATCCAATTCAAAGGCTGAGCTATGATAGTTTTATTGCAAAGAATTTTGCATATATGACACAGGTGGTCAAAGACAAAGAACCGCATGCATATGAAGAAGCATGTACACAAAAAGAATGGCAAGAAGCTATGCAAAAAGAGATGAAAGATCTCAAGGACAATCACACATGGGAGATAGTTCCAAAGGCTGAAGGTATGAAGATTGTTTCAAATAAATGGGTGTTTAAAATAAAGAGAAATGCTGATGGTTCTCTAGATAGGCATAAAGCTAGACTAGTAGCAAAAGGACTCAAGCAAACTCACGGCATCAACTATGAAGAGACTTTCAGCCCGGTTGCAAAGATGGGAACAATTAGAACCTTGATTGCAGTGAGTGCGACAAGGAGATGGCCATTATACCAACTTGACATAAAAAATTCTTTTCTCAATGGTGAACTTCAAGAAGAGGTATACATGAGTCAACCGATTGGATTTGAAGACAAAAAGCATCCAAATTTTGTTTGTAGATTGAAGAAAGCTTTGTATGGGCTGAAGCAAGCACCACATGCTTGGAATCAAAGATTGGTGGAGTACCTCACAAGGTGTGGTTATAGTCCAAGTAGTGTAGATCCCTCTCTCTACATGAAGAAAGAAGAAGGCAAGCAGGTATATATTTGCATATACGTTGATGATCTCATCATAACAGGAAGTAATGTTGCAAGAATACAAGAGATATAAAGAAAACTCGCTAAGGAGTTTAAAATTTCAGATCTTGGTGAGCTGAAATACTTTTTCGGCATTGAGATAGTCTATGGGAAAGATGGCATTTACTTGATGCAAAGAAAGTACCTGTTGGATGTTCTTTTCAGATTCGGAATGAGTGAATGCAAACCACTCACTCAACCAATGGACACAAATGTGAAGCTATGCTCAAATGATGGAGAGAAGTTACATGATGTAACTACATAAAGGAGTATTATAGGTTCATTGATCTATGCTACAATCACAAGACCAGATTTTTGTTATATTGTTGGAGTTCTTTCTCAATTTATGCAAGCTCCAACAAGTGAACATTTAAATTCAACCAAATGAGTGCTAAGATATGTGAAGCACATAGTCAATCATGCCTTGTTTTATAGATATGATGAAGAATTGCATGTAAAAGGCTTTAATGATGCTGATTGGGCTGGTTCGAAGGAAGATAGAAGATCTAGTTCAGGTTATGTGTTCATGATAGGTAGCAAACCTATCACATGGAGTTCGAAGAAGCAACGTACTGTTGCACTATCATTTGCAGAAGCTGAATATAGAGGTTTAGCCTTTGCAATTTGTGAAGCTATGTGGATTAAGAAGCTCTTGGCTGATCTTGATGTGCAGGTGGAGACCATTCCAATTTATGGTGACAACATGTCAAGCATTCACTTGACAAACAATCCAATGTTTCATGCACGAAGCAAGCACATAGAAGTGCATTATCATTATGTTCGAGAAAAAGTTTTGAGCAATGATGTGGATTTAAACTTCATTGGAACTAATGATCAAGTTGTAGAAATGTTTAAAAAGTTCTTAGATGCCTCTAAGCTAAAGAGATTCAAGGATGACATCAACTTCCAGGATATGGCTGAAGGTGCAACCTCACATGTGAGCTTGAGGGGGAGTGTTAAAAATAAAGAAGTAAGCTCCTATATATTTTTGCAAAAAGGATTTTCTTCAAGTAGAAGGAAAATACAAAAATGAAAAATGGAAGCATTTACTTCAACAACTAGTGGAGGCCAAAAGAGAATCAAATCCAAAAACTGAACTGTAAGAGGAGTTGTTGTCCAAAGTAGTGGAGAAATCATGGAGAAGAGCTCTCAAAATCATCATGAGAGATTTTGGTCACTTGGCTATAAAAGAGGCAAGGGAGGACACTCAAGAATAGAGAAACAAGGCGTGGAACTCCCCTTGTAGCTAGTTCATTTGGTTTGAGCCATTTCCTTCAGTTCACTCTCATAGAGTATGTCCACCCGCACACCCATTTTTGGGTAGTCTACTTGTGAGAGTCATATCTCTCAATATATGTATCCAATTTTAGTGTTTAAACATTCATTGGAAATCTTATCTTGAGTACGTCCTCTATCTAGAATAGTGTTTTGAAATGCTTTATGTTCTATGAGTTATTTAGTTTTTAGTGAAGTCCAGTTTTCAGCCTAACTGAGTGGACAGATAGCCTGTTTTGTATCAAAGAGTTGCCAACCCAAATCTACTCCAAATTGAGTATATGATAGCTCATTTGAAAGCTATAGGTGTGTCTAGTTTTCATTTGAAGGTTCAACTATTGGCAAAAGTCTTGATCCTGAGAAGGTCTTCTACACTTTTCGCTGTGATTAGGAGAGGAATTCTCCAACAAGAGAGACCCTTAGGGCCGTTAGAAGGAATAACTCTCACTACATGCGGTGTTGAGTTTGAGCATACTTTTTCTATATGTGAATTTAGCAAAAATCATGCCTATGAGATGATTTTGGGAAGAACATTCATGCGGCAGTTGCAAGTGGTACAGGATTGGGGAACCAGTTCTCTGTACTTGCAACACTAGGGTGTCACGACCAAAGTTAATCTCAAGGACTACTCTCATAGAGATGTCCCACCTATCCAATGGAATCCCATCCATAGAGCCAAAGATGATACTGAGTCACTGCATTCCATAGGTTCAGGATCCTGATGGATTCATGAAGACACCCATTTATGGATGTGCAAAGTGGCGGTAGAAGAGGAGAAGAGAGAAAAAGCCAGAGAGGTAGGTGTGAAGGAAACACATAGATCAATTCAAGACCCAGCCTATGCACCTGCGTTTTAGCAGAACTAGATAAGTTAAAGAGGCGACTCGCTTCAAACATGGTTTGAGCCAATTGCACCATCTTAGCACAGATTTTAGTTCGTTCAAGCTCTAGTTCCGCTCTAGGCTAACACTTTTCATGATCCGTCATGTTTGGCCCTTCTTGGATTCTGGCCTGATATGCTTTAAGCATCATATTTAGGTCCTCAGGAGTGGGATCTGCTAAAACTGATCCTACTCTAGGGGGTGGTGGAGTCGCATGAGGTGGGTTGGAAGGTGGTGGATCAGATGGGGATGGGAATGGTGGAGGTGGGGTAGTGTGAGAGGGAGGTTGAGATGTAAGTTCAATTATCTTGGCTCTCGTTTCTCTTAGGCTTTCCTCGAGTTCACTCATCTTCTTTGCCCATTGCCTTTTCATTCTCTCGCGGCTATCCTTTCAAGCTCTAGTCCTTTTCTTGGTTATGCTCTCAGTTTCACTAACCTCGGAACAATTTTCTTGTCCTACATCTTGGTTCTGCTGCAATGCCTTAGCTCTAGTGACCACTTGCACTGGTGCAGAGGAAGTCACACTCCCTGTGGAGTCTACAACTAACCCAATAAGGTTAACAGGAGTGATTTTTGGCATATTAATGGGATTCTTTGGGAAATCTCGTAAGAGATGCTCCTTTCCACAATCTTGGCAGAAGCCATGGATCGTTACTGACTGGGGTTGTGTAGGTGCACGCATGGGGCAATGACGAATGAGGTGATCTCCTTGACATCTATAGCATGGTCCTCTAGGGAATGGGGGTCGTACCTACCTAGATTAAGGTCTAGAGTTAGGGTTTGCGTACATGACATTTGCGTAATTTGGCTCCCAACTAGGTTCACTCGGTTCTTCACTATAGTAGGACTCACCATGTTCCGTAGACTGCATGTAGTAAGCCTGGGGGCTATCAATATGTGTAGAATCAAAGCTATGGTCACTCGGGTCACTTTTTGAAAGTAATGGAGTTACTGGGACTAGAGCTCTATTCAAATTCTCTTCTACAGCTGCATACTTTATGGGAATCACCTTGGTTGGAGCAGGAGGTTGCTGAGCTAATACCGGCTGAGGTCTTTGTTGGGATTGATATTGTGGTTGGTAGGGTTGCTCAGGCCTTGCATACTGTTGTGGTGGGTACTAGTTTTGGTATCTTCCCTGTTGTGGATAGGGCTGAGGGTAGGTTTGCCTAATCGCTTGCTTGTTATATGGACAATTTTGCGCAATGTGATTAGTGTATCTCCGTTCTAATGTGCATTAGTGGCTACTAGGATTCACTTAGGGTTGAGCCATAATGGGGCATACGTTCGCCATATGGTCACCTCGACAAGTATAGCATCTTTTCACTGGGGCAAACCTTGGTAATTGTTTGCTTGATACTCCTAATTTCTGAGCTACTTTCTCCGCAAGTTCCTCAATAGATGTGGATTGCGTGGAAGAGAGGCAAGTAGAACTATCTGAATCTTTGTAGATTTTTGAAAGCTCCAATTCCTCCCCTAGGTTATCCTCGATGTCGATGCACATGCGTAGGCACTCTTCTATGGTCCTAGGGTCCTTCAAGTATACATATGATCTCAATTTGGTACTTAGCAATCCATCTAAGAATAAAGCCACTTGTTTGGCTAGTGTGGGTAACTCAGGAATAAGGCATCTCTCTTAGTATTGCCTAAACCTTCTTCCTGCAAGTCTCACAGTCTCTTGAGGTGTCTGCTTGAAGCTATGAATCAGTGAGGAAGTATTATGCCTTATGCCACTCTTATGAGATTTCAATAATGAATGCCTCCAGAAGTTGGTCTATGTCCCTGAAGTGTCTCTCATTTAGTGCTTGAAACCACGTAAGGGCTGTGTTCCTAAGGGTTAGACCAAAGGCATTGTATTGCATGAACAGGTCCTCAACTTATTCAGCTCTCAAGACTTGCCTAAACTCAGCCACATGATCGTAGGGATCTCCAGTGCCATCGAAGTAGTTCTTCATGGACTTAACCAGTTGGGTTGGCCTCAAGGTTATGGTGTGTTCCCTAGGCCTTGGTAAAGGAAAATCATCAGCATTTCTTAGGTTCCTCGGGGCTCTTGGTCTCTCGGTTTCTTCTCTATCCGTCTCTGTTCTCATCCTTTCTCTTCCCAATGGGTTAGCAAAACTTACCTCAGGTCTTTCCCTATTCCTGTCTCTTTGAGCTCCATGAGCTTGGGACGTTCCAACTCTTGGATGGCCATAAGAAACATTAGATCTTGGTTGGGGGAAAATAAATTCTCCCTTCCAAGTGTAGGCATGCCTACCATGATCTAAGACCACAAAGATCCTCTCCAAACGATGGTCTAGATAGGTCACTTTGCCTGGGCTATCAAGATCCTTGAACTCATAGATTGTGATCATTCCTATCTCATTAGGCTGATTAGGCTTATACCTCCAAAAGGCTTCATCAATCTCTTGGTTCAAGAGCAGATCTATGCTCTTATTGTTGTGGGGAACCCATTCTGGATTAAGGATTCTCGTTAGAACTGATTTACCTCGAGGGGTCCTAGGCTCTACACCTATGTTTCCTTGTTCTAGCTCACTATGTCCATTTCTAGGATCACATTTCCAAATTCGTCTGTCCTATCTGGGTGACTGGTGACTATGTATATTCCTTGTCCAAGTATGCTCCATTTCAAACTTGACTGCTGGATGTTCTATTCCAATGGGTTGATCTAGGTTTTTGATCTGGACCACACATCTTCCTAGGCCATCCTCATAGATGCAAGCACCTAATCGATTGGTCCTAAGGTATTCCAGCTGCGTCTTGTAAGGGCCTTCGACCCTATGTAAATATGGCATTCCTGAACTTCCTATAGGTCTCTCCATACCCTGAGACATCTCGGACTCACTAGTTTCGGAGCTAGGGTAGTGCGAATAATGGCTCAACTGCTGGGCCTAGGACCTAGTAGTATGATTGACACTAGCCTCTAAAGACCTGAGACTCTGTCTATCTTTTCCTAGGTGTCGTCCTGATCTCAGGTTCATATGCCTAATTGAATAGCCTCAATTTTCCCAAGTACCACCTCGTTGTCAATCAATTTGTATCACTTACTTGGTTCTTTTTTGTTGATTATCGTGTTTATGATCTTGTCTGATATCACTTCGTCAGGAATACTTCAGTTAATTTCCGCACTTTAATTTGTTCGTACTATGTTAACTCCTTTTCTTTTTAAGTTATCGATCGCAAAGAGAATATCTTTATGCTTGAACTTGATTATTTAATAGTCTTCAACTTGACAGATGCCTATCGTCGCTCTGACTTACTTCTAGAACTACACGCACTTAACCTAAGCTAGGAATTGACAAAGCAAGTTGAGAATGATCCAACCTCGAGATGCTTATCCCTTGCCCTTATAAGCCCACGAAGTGTGTTTCCAAGCTTTCTCTCACTCTTGCCTTAAATGCCTTTCAATGCTCTTAGTGGGCCTGTAAAAGTTCCAGAGTTAACTCAAGATTTAAATTCAAGTGACACAATAGACCACTTTCATGCATGTAACTCATAGACCAAATTACCCTTTGCCTTTATGGAAAACAATCCTAAGGATCCCTCAGTTTTCCTACCCCTGGGTATGGTGAACTTCAAAATACCCTATCTAATAATCCCCACAAGCTTTCCAACAAGCCCAAGATCACTCCGAACGGATTTCGTGTGAGGAAGCTATGATTGTTCAGGGTTCTAGGGTTAAAACAGGGTCCAAACAGGATGACAGACAAACAGGGTCTTCTCAACTATTTGCTTATGGCCTCTCTATGTGCTCTATAGTCCAATATTCATGCCCAAAATTAACCAAAATCTTCAAATTACAAAACCTTAAAAAATTGGCCAAAAGAGGTTGTCAATCGTGATCGACTGGGCTCTCAATCGCGATGGACAGAGCTGTCCGTCGTGGCCTGTCAGTCGCGATGGACGTGTCAATCGCGATTGATGGGTGTCAATCGTGATGGAGAAGGGTGTTGATCACGATTGAAGGGTCAATCGCGACTAATTGTGTCAATCGCGATGGACTGAGATTTTTGGGGTTTGTGCATGTCTTTGTGTCGGGGTCTATGACTCGTGATGGATATGTTTTTCGCCAAGATGAGGTGTCAATGGTGATGCTTCTGTCAGTCACGATAGACAAGGGTGTCCGTCACAATGGACATGTGTCGGTCGCAATGGATAGGCAGTCCGTCGCGATGGATACCGTCTGTCGCGATGGACAGAGGTGTCCGTCGGGGTCTGTGAGTCGTGATGGATGGTTTGTTCGTCGCGATGGACACTGTCTGTCGTGATTGACAGAGTGTTCGTCGGGGCCTGTTAGACACGATGGGTAGGGAGTCTGTCGCAATGGACACTGTCGATCGTGATTGATGCTATCAATCGCGATGGACAGAAAAAATGCAAATTTTTTAGCAATTTTTGTGGATTTGTGATGTGCAAGGTCTCTAGTCTACTGTGGTGCACTTAGTTTTACCAAAAGAACGATTTTTCTGTCAATCGCGATCGATAGAGGTCTGCGACACAAAGACAAGACCGAGCTTTTTCGTACCTGCGCGACGTGCTGGAGATGATCGGACAGCCAAATCTTGCAAGGAAACTCAAAAAACATGCAAAACCAACACACAACAATTCGCTCTCTCGCTCTCTCTCATAAGTGAAATGAGGAAAATGGAAGGAGGAGGAAGATATGATAAAAAAATTGAAATTTTTGTGATGATGGAGATGGAGGTGGGATATGGTGAGGATGATGATGGTGATGATGATGGTGAAGTAAGAAAAAGTAAGGAATTACCTACAATGTCAACGTCACAACTCTACGTCTTACCATCACACGCTCGTCCTCAAAGCTCGATCCCCGGCAACGGCGTCAAAATTTGGTGTAGCTCAGTGATGAGTAGCACCTCCTTTAATGTAAGTCCGGGAAGACGTGAGGATGGTATGAAGACCTCGAACAAGTGATATCACAAATGTGTGAGTGAGAAGCACACCAACATGCACACACATACACACACACGTGCACACACAACAAGAACAAATAGAGAGACGATGGAATTCTTTTAGATTACTCAAAAGTGCTCTGACAACTTCAATTCTACAACAAGCTAACCTCCAAAATGAGCTCTCTAGCTCTATTTATAGTTTTTGACTAGCTTTGGCCCTATCCAGACTTAGTGTCGGGCCTAGTTAAAAATTAGGTTCCAAGGCCTATTTGAGGGCTCAAACGAGGTCTAAAAATTATGAAAATTGGTAGTATGATACTTCTAATACTCCTCAAGCTTGAGGACTCCTCGGCTTGAACAAAATGGAGTTACAAAAAGGTGAAATGGTAATTACAATGATTGTTAGTGATGAGAATCACTGTTATAATGATGTTGATTTGGAAAAAATTGAATGGCCTATTTACAAGATCTTCGTTGACTGCTTTGTCTACTTAGTCCTTCTCTTTGCTCTGACTCTTTCCGCTGGCTTCCTTGTCTCGTTAGTCCTTGGGTGCCCTGACTTCTATCAACAGTGTTTCAGAGATCAAAGCAGCTTTGCTATGTGGTGCCAAAATCACGATTTGAGCTCGTTTTGGCCTCCGAATGCACTATCACAGTGCTTATGCAGGCTATTTTGTCTTTTGTGCCAAAGGTATATACCACTTTTGGTTTGCCAATATAAGCATCTCGAAGTCTGCAGAGGTTTAGCAGAATTTGTCTAGCCGGTTCTCTTCAACTGTTTGAGACATAGTCAACTTTTTGCATCAAGGTATTTTAGTCATCAGCCATGGCTGAAAGTAGTGATCTATTCTGTATGTTGACTGTTGAGGATAAGTTGGATGGTACCAACTACCCGTTATGGGCTTATGTGATGCAACATGTATTGGTTGCAAAAGGACTGTGGAACATTATGCAGGGTGTTGAAAAACATCCTATTACACTTGCAAATAGAGGTATTGAAGCTGATGCAGTTGGGCATTGAATATGTTGATATTCTTTAGATTCTTGTTTGTGCTTCGCTTTCTGCTGCAGCTACTATATAGAAAATTCATTGGGATGGCAGAGATGCTCAAGCACATGCATTGATAGCTTTGTCTGTCAAACATGCCATTATTCCTCACATTCCCTCTTGCCAAATAGCTAAGGATGCTTGGGATACTCTTACCACATTGTACCAGGCTAGGAATGAGGCTTGTGTTGCTTACCTCTAAAAACAGTTGGAGAGTGAGCACATGAATGAAGGTGATTCTATGGACAGTTTTCTAATAAAGATTAAGGATTTGAAAGAACAGTTGATTTCTACTGATGAAGTTATACCAGATAGCTCACTTGTGCAGATCGTTCTAAATGGTCTTCTTGATTCATATCAGAGTTTTGCTTCTACTCTTTGTTTGATGATGAAAGGCAATCCAAATGCCTTGTCATTTGAGGAGTTAGTTTTAGTTCTATTGCAGGAAGATTAGTCTAGGCAGAACATGTCTATTATGCATGTTACAGATCAAGCTCTCGTGGCTAGTCAGAAAGGCAAAGGTAAATGGATCTCTTCTACTAGTACACAGAAATTTGCAAATGCAACACATTCAAAGAAGGAATACAAAGATGAGAAGAAACGAGAAAAGTAGATATTGTTCTGCAAATATTATAAAGCAAATGATCATGTCATTAAGAGCTCTCCAAAATTGGCTTCTAAAGAGGCAAAGAAGAAAGAGGCCGGAATGGTTGTTACAGAGACCTCTACACCAAAAGCAGAGTCTGCTAATCTTGTACAGGATGAAGAATTTTCGTTTACTATTGTTTGTAGTTTTGACCCATCTTCTCATGACCAATGCATGTCTGGAGTAGACTCAGATGTTTGGTACTTTGATAGTGGGACAACCAAACATATTACCTCGTAGCACAGCTTCTTCTCTTCACTTGAGTCTGCCCCTATAGGAATACTGTCACATGCATCAAATTCTCCTCTTATCCTATCATGGGAGTTGGTAAGATCATTTTGACTACTACTAATGGTAGTTCTTTCACTTTGTTAGATGCTTGATTTGTGTCAGGGATCAAGAAGAATCTATTATCAGTTTGGACTTTAGCCACGATTGGCTTAGTTGTGAAATTTGTTGATTATAGATGTACAGTTCATGATCTGTCAAATGGCGATGTGATTATTGCTTCTGGCGTATTATCTCCTGGGCTGTATAAGCTCATAGATTATGAAAAATATATGAATGATTTAGCATGTGAAGTACATGATTCTCAGGCTATGTCAGATGCAAAGCTTTGGCATGCACGCTTTGTTCATCTGAATTTTACTAGTTTGCTATGGTTGCAAAAATCTGAAATGATGTCCTCTTTGCCCAAACGTGAGCCACCCAGTAAACATGTATGTGAAGACTGTATTTTCGAAAAAAATGCAGCGCTCCTCATTTCCAAAAGATGGTCCAGTTTGAGCTATGCAGAAATTGCAGTGTGTTCACAGTGATGTCTGTGGTCCTATGTAGACTCCTACTTTTTGAAATTATCTTTACGTTGTGACTTTCATTGATGATTTTTCTAGGCATGCATGGGTATATCCATTGAAAGCAAAGTCAAAAGTGTTTATGTGCTTCAAACAGTTTCTAGTTTTGGCTCAAAATATATCCGCATGTAAAATGGGCACCCTCTGTTTTGATAGAGGGTGGGGGGAATATATGTGTTTTGACTTTAATGCATTTTTGGCTGAACATGGGATAAAACGTCAATGTATAGTGCCATATACACCTCAACAGAATGGAGTTGTTGAACAGAAGAACACGTCACTCATGGAGATGGTGAGGTGTATGGTCAAGAGTCAGGCTTTACCACATAGTTTCTAGCTTGAAGTTGTTATGTGTGCAGCATATGTAATTAATAGGTGTCCCACTAAAGCGTTGCACTCTATCACTCCATATGAGGCTTGGCATGGTCGCAAGCCATCTGTTGCTCATCTACGTGTTTTGGTTGTTTGGAAAATGCGTTAGTGCCTAAACAACATCGCACAAAATTGGATGATAAAGCAGTAAAATGTATTTTTGTTGGTTACAACTATCAAAGTAAAGGCTATTGTCTATATCATCCATAGACTAAACACATTCTGGTTAGCCGTGATGTTGTTTTTGTGGAAGATGCTATTCAACCATTGCTTTCATGTACTAAGGAGACAATTTTTAGCTCCAAAGACATGCATGATACTTTGCTTCCTCTTTTTACAAGTGGACAGTCTAGTGTTGGTCCTAATGAGGCAACTTCTCGGCCTTTGCAAGTTTCATATGATGATGCAGATCATTCCATTTCTGATGCAGATTTACATGATGGACTTGTTGATGAGAGAGCTGATATTGAGCAGGCAAAAGCTATGCCAAAATGGCTTGTGCAAACTTTGCGTGACAAAAAATTAGATGGACTCTGTCATATGGTACTTGATGAGGCTCTCATACTGCCTCTTTTGCATCAAATTTCTATGCTATGGTTGCCTCTAGTCTCTATGATGAGATTGAACCTGTTTTGTTTGATGAAGCATAAAATTCTCAACATTGGATGGTTGCAATGCAATCTAAATATGATGTTGTGTACCTAAGTACCAACTTAGGGACTTGTGGAGAAAGAGACTATACCTCGATCCCCCTCAAGTGCATATAGTGGGGATTCACGCTTTATTTATCAATTCGAGGAGTATGAAAACCTAGCCGAGTGTATGAAGACATGAATTCAAATGATGATCAATGCAAATGAGCTTCCCAAAGAGTGCAAATAAGCCCAAGTCTATTCCAAACAAGTGTCAAGAATCCGTTGAGATGCCACAATACTTGGAGCAGCAGCCAACAGTTATCTAGCTTTTTCTTATCTCCGAGCTCCGAATATAGTTAATAGCGGGTTCATTTCGAAGCTTTCGAGAAGATGCATCCAATGGTGACAATTTTGACACTCTTACTTCAAGTTATGAGCAAAATGCTGAGTCACGGGAATGACCTTCCTACACTTCAGCACTCCCTACACAACACACACACCCTAACAATAGCAAACAAGCACATTCATGGATAGATAACACTTCTTAACACTCTCTTCAAGCAACACACATGCACACAAGCTCACAAAGAAGAAGATACAAAGAGGAGAAGATACAAATTCAAAATTCTGTGCTCTTGATTCTCATAATGGCAAAAAGTCTTTACAAAGAGTCACAAACTGACTTATATACATGTGCCCTAAAAATGGTCCTTTCACACAAGAGACCGGCACTTTCTTCACTAAAAGGTTAATTTCCTACTAATTTACATGGGTAAGCTACTAATCTCCATGGGTATGCATTTAGAGGACCAAAGTATCCTCTAAAATGAGTATATGACCAATATAAAAAATCTGGAAAACTTTTCCCATAGTATCCTCTACAAAATGAGCATATGACCAATGTCAAAAATCTCATAACTGCAAATACTAGCATGTTTACTTGCATAGTGAATCATTGACTCTAATGCATATAATCAATTACTTGAAAGAAGCCAAGAGGCTTATCAAGCACCTATAAAAAATTATCATACATCTCGTATAGCAAGACTGGGTAAGTCTTCCACCTACATCAGCAAAGAGACCCCGACATCTTCGTATCTCTTAGTTTAGAAAATCTCACCATGACTCTCTTTATCGAATGTAAAAGGCTTTATGCAAAAACATAACTGCTATATCAATGACCACATGGGCGTACATAAGCGATATCCATAGAAGCATACATAGTATGTATGTGCTCAATATATGCTCTAAATGGCACTTAAAGGTTCAGGTTACTGCTCAAACACTGGCCAACAACACCTACAAGTGTTTATCAACACTATTCTTTAGGCTCAAAAACCTACATAGACTTGCAATGGATGCTCCCACCACAACTAAAACCTTTCAATAAACATGTAGATTAACTAATGTGGCTGAAAATACAGACCCAAAAGGTGAACATTTGTTGATGAAGAAATAAAAAGAACACTCTTCTTGATACTGATG
>MU262431.1:10000-35000 GCA_020310875.1 Ceratopteris richardii | reverse complement strand
CTGCTTCATCTTGTAGGGTAGTATCTGTTGTTGTTACCACATGGGTCTGTGTATGGGTGCGCTTTCTGAGTTGCCAACAGAGAATGTAAGATTCCGACATGCTTGGTTAAGGGTTGCTGAGAAGAATATGCTGGAAGTTGCTAACTGGTGTTGAATCTCGAAGAATGCTAATTTAGAAAGCTATACTCTGTAAACACATTTTATAAACACCGGTGCTTGAACGGCCATTTGCTCTACTGATTGTATGTCACTAGGACATGACTCTTCCCTTCCTTGATAATATTTGTATCAGAGTAAAAATCATTATGCCGCGTGTTATACTGTAGATTGGTGCTAGACTGAACAAGACTTTTCATGTGCGAAAATGTCAGAAAACCAAAAGTTGATTATCATATTCATACATTATGAATTTGGATGGGCGAATATACTTATTCGTCGATGAGACCTTCGAGATACATACTCCTAGCCGATCTAAATGTTCGAGCTATCTTTCTCTTAAGAGTTTCTAATAGTTGTTTTAGCGTATCAGGCTCTAGAAGCTGCGCATCTATTCTAGCAGAGCTAAGTGCGATTGCTTTGGTGAGCACATTCTCAGTCTGGGTCTGCACAAAAGCTTCGTGTAGATAAAAATCGTTGGATAGTGCGGCGTCCCTGGAAGTCTTCATTTCGTCCAGTTTGGTCTTTAGCTCTGCAATATACTCCTTCTGGTTGCGCAGTTGGTTGTCTTGGCGTTCAAACTGCTGGGTCTGGAAATCAACAGTTTTCTTAAATGCATCTCGTTCTCTGCGCGTCTTGTCGATATCCTTGAGGTATTGTCCTTCCCGTATCAGCTGGCATTTTAGGATACTGTTAACTTCATTTGCGCATTCTTCGGCTCACCGTAACTGTTCTTGGATTTGTTCGGTTTCTTTCTGTTGATCCTGATTCTTCTGGATGGACTCCTGTAATTGAGTCTTTGTCTCTGCGATCAATTCTTCGAGGGAGGCGTTGATATCTTCATTTTCGTGGAGGGTGGCCTTCAGGGTGCGGATTTCTTCATTTGCGGCGTGTAGGAGTCGATCTTTGGCTGCAAGTTGCTCAATGGCTGTATCTCGTTGCTCTACTAGGGTCTGTTCTGCTGAGAATTTGGCTTGGAGCTCTGCTAACTGCGTCTGGAGCTGATGGTTCTCAATCTTTGTGGCTTCGATTTCTTCCTGGAGGGGGTGATGTCAGCTTCCAGTACGTCGACCTTGTATTGATATTCGGCCTTCAGGTTGTCCGTGACTTCCTTAAATTGTATGGGCAGTTGGTGTGATAACTGCATGAGGAACTGCCCCATGGAGGCTAGTTCCGAAAATACGGTGGGTGGTGGTGGTGGTGGTTGACGAGGCTGAGAGGAGGTATCGGTGAGTAGGTTTTGGGAGTTTGGCGGAGAGTAGTTAGGGGAGGAAGAGGAGGAGGGTGTAGGTTCAGGACCGGGTCGGCGGGATGGTTCCAGTGGGAGGTCGGGGTTGACAGGTGGGGTAGGCAGAGCAGAGTCAATTGTGGTTACCTTTGCAACGGTCTGTTGTTCGGCTTCTGTATGATTGATGGCCGCGATCAGTTCATCCAGTGCTTTTGTGGCGGTTTCCGGTTCGTCCTCTTGATGCTCAGATTCCTTTTCGGTGGACAGTATCTCTGTATCTGCTTGGTTTTGTTGGTCTTGTTGCTCTGTCGAAGTGTCGTTGTGTATTGAAGTGGCAGGTGTCGTGGTAAGTTTCTTCTTGCTTATCTTCTTCGGCGTCGTGTTTCTTTCCGGCGGATCCTTGGACTTCACTTTCTGAAGAGCTGATCCTGATTCGCTTCGTGCGGAAGAGTTGATTGATCTCTTCGTCGTCTTCTTCAGTTTCCTCGAGTGGTTGTGCTGATTCTTCGTGCCTAAGTGCTGGGCCTGTGGGTGGGGGTTGTGCGGCGAGAATGGTTGGGAAGAGGAAGGAGATGATGTGGGGAAGGCGAGAGCGCGGAGAGCTGCCCTTCTGGAGTTGTTTTACTATAGCGACGGATTCCTTATGGATTCGTTGGAAAAAATAAGAGGCAAAGTTGACAGGTTCACGGGTGGCTAACTCTAGGGCGGAATAGAAGGGGCGAGAGATGTCGTAGGTTCGTTTTTGCAGGTTGAGGATTGCTACGAGGAACTGTAGGGCGGATCGTTCGGGTTCTGGGTGGTAGAGAATGGCATATTTGTTTGATGAGGAGCGGAGAAAGAGTTCGGTCATGCGAGCGATAGGGATGCTAGGACCATTTTCGCGTCCTTGCGGGGTGAGGCGATAGGCTGCAGCGAAGGCTTGGAAGGTGATGACGGTTCTATATGGGAGGCAAGGGAAGACCCACTGTCGTTCGGTGATGGGGAATTGGGCGATGGCGTGGATGATTTGTGCGGAGAAGGGATGGGCTTCCACTGAGTGCCAGGGCAACTCAGCGAAGTTGGACAATCCTCTGCAGCGCAGGTATTCGCCGACGTCTGTCGGGATACCATCAGGGAAAGCAGCGTAGTTGGCTAGCGCTTCCATGGTGTTTACAAGCACACTTAAAGGTAACACAGAAGACAAGGATAATACGTATAGTCTCGAGAACACAATAGTGTTTAGGCGCAACCGAGGGGGTTAAATAAGGAGAACACGGTGGGAGGGGGAAGGGGGGTGGGTATCATTGTGCGGTGCGGGAAAGGTACTGTTTGCATGCTGGCGTGTGTGCTTGGGTGACCGGTAGGGAGAGGCGGCTGGTAACATAAAGATTCGTACAAAACACTACTAAAAAGGGAGAAAAGAAAAAGAAAAACGCAAAAATTTATACAAAATGCGGTTCGCCGCCGAATAATTTAATGCGTACTAGTAGTGGGATAATACGGCCGCAGCTTCGACCCATTGATTACCTTTGGAAGTGGATTTCCGGTCAATGTAGTCAACCAAAAAGTTGCCGGACAGATTTGTTCTGAGATCTTGAAAGGGCCGAACCATCGTAGTTTGAATTTTCCTGCTGCTCTATCCGATTTTGCGTTATAGAAGAGTACAAGCTGGCCTACCGAAAAGATTGGAGTCTTCAAATATCGATCGTGTGTCTTGGCTTGCCTTAGTTGTATTTCGCGCATAGTTAAAAAACTGATCCATCGGTGCTCATCAAGTTCTCTGAGTGCATCCATTCTTGCTGTTAGTGAATATTCTGGTAGCATTTTCTGAGTGATTGCTACACGCAGACTTGGGATGACTAATTCCATGGGTGCTATTGCTTCTAAGCCATAAGCTAGTTTGAAAGGTGTCAAGCCTGTTGTTACCTTATATGTAGTCCGGTAAGCCCATAATACTGCAGGTAGTAGTTGATCCCATCTTTCCGGTGCTTCCATGATTAATTTTCGAAGGATATTCAAAAGTGATTTGTTTGTACTTTCGGCCAATCCATTGGCACGTGGATAATAAGGAGAGCTAAAATTATGTGTGACCTGGAATGATTGTGTAAGAGCCTTCATTAGATTGTTCACAAAGTGAGTGCCTTGATCTGAGACAATTTCCAGGGGTAAACCAAATCGTGGGAAGACATCCGTGAGTAGACATTTTGCTACCGTGACCGCTGTAGCAGATCGTAAAGCCCATGCTTCTGCCCATCTTGTTGCATAGTCTGTACAGGTTAGTATGTATCTGTTGTTACTGAAGATTGCTGGGGGTGTGATTGGACCGATAAAATCTAATCCCCATTTCTGAAATGGTTCGAGTGGTAAGATAGGTTGCAGAGGAAAAAGATGCCTTTGCAAAGGCTGACCAGTTCTTTGACAAGTATCACATTGTTTAATAAACTGTGCGACATCTCTGTACATTGTTGGCCACCAGAGACCTCCTTGCAGAATTTTCTGTTGAGTTAAGTCTACTGCAAAATGGCCACCAGAAGGAATTGAGTGCGCCAAAGTGATAACTGAATTAACCTCATGAGGTGGAATACAGCGAAGTAAGATTCCGGTATGATCTGCATAATATAGTTCTCCTGCTACTAGCCAGAATCGACGGCTAAAGACTTCCAATTTCCTTCGAACTGCCTTGGTCGTCTCAGATGGGAAGCATCCTTCAGTGAGAAAAGTTAGAATCTGATCATAGTATGTAGATGGTGCTTGTAGGTTGGCTATTTCCTCGGATAGTGGTTCAACATTATAAATCGCAGGAGTCGTGTCATCTATGCCCACCGGAGCTTCACCGGAATCCAGGCGAGATAAGAAATCTGCTAAGGCATGTGCATTTTCGGGTCGGTGAATGACGTCATAGTCAAATTCTTGTAAAAGTAGCACCCATCGTGCTAACCGTCCTCCTAGATGCTGCTGTCTTACTAGATAAACAAGGGCAGCATGATCCACATGAAAGGTAAATTTCCGGCCTAATAAATAATGTCTGAACTTTTTGATTGAGTAAATCAATCCTAGGCATTCTCTTTCAGTAGTAGAGTAATTCTCTTCTGCCGGTGCAAGCCTTCTACTGGCGTAATAAACAGGGCAAAACCACTTATCTGTTTGCTGCATCAGAATACTGCCAATTGCAATATCTGAAGCGTTGACAAAAACATGGAACGGATTGTCCCAGTCCAGTGGTTGTAAAATTGGAGCTTGTGTCAAGAGATACTTGAGCCGATCAAATGTAGTTTGGCATTCTTCAGTCCATTCAAACTGTCGGGGAGTTTTTGTGATTAGCCTGTTTAATGGTACTGCTAGGTGGGCAAGCCATTGTAAGTGTCTGCCATGCCACCGTATTTGACCCATAAAATGCATTACTTCTTTTGGAGTTGCTGGTACCGGGGCTTCTAATATTGCCGAAATTTTATCTGGGTCTACTCGGATACCTTGAGCAGATACAATATGCCCAAGTAGTTTGCCACATGAAACCGCAAACACGGATTTGTTTGGATTAAGATAGAGTCTATATTCTCTACATTTCTGAAAACAACATCGTAAATGACTTAAATGTGCTATCATCTTCCCAAAAATCGAGAAGTCGTCAAGATATACTTGCATGAATGAAGTAAGATAAGGAGAAAATATCTCCTGCATACATCGCTGAAATGTGCTTGGTGCATTTCTTAATCTGAACCACATTACAATGCAAGCGAAGACACCCCAATTGGTAATGAAAGCAGTTTTTGGTATATCTTCTTCAGCCATTCTAACCTGATTGTAACCGCTGTATCCGTCTAAGAATGAATACATTTCGTGGCCTGCTACCCTATCAAGCATGGTATCCAAAAAAGGGATCGGGAAAGGATCTGGTACTGTTGCTGCGTTCAATTTCCGGTAATCTACACAGATTCGTAGTTGCTTATTTTTCTTTGGCACAATCACAATTGGTAAAATCCATTCAGCATGTTCTACTGGTACGATGAATCCTACTTTTAACAATCTGTCAAGTTCGTCTTTTACCTGAGAGGCATAAATGGGATTCATCCGATAGCTGGGCTGCCTATTTGGTTTAGCTTCAGGCTTCAGCATGACTCTGTGCTGATATATGCGCGGATCTAATCCTTTCATATCTTTGTAATCCCATGCAAAGACGTCTGAGAATTCGCAAAGGAGCTGAATCAAATTAGTCTGAAAGATTTCCGGTAAGTTTTGCTTTATTTTTACAGGTCGAGGATTATCCTTGTCTCCCAGATTATACGTGATCAACTGGTCTTCAGGGACATAAAATTATTGTGGGTTCTCTGTATCCTCTTTTGGCTTGAATAATGGTTGTAATTCAGTATCTGCTTGGTCAGACTGTTCGGTGATAGCTACTACTGCATAAGCTGAAGTGTTCCAGTTATTAATGACAGACTGTAGATCAACAGTTCCTAGAGACATTAAATCGGCGTTATTTTTCAGAAATTGCTCTTCTTCATCATCTGATAGTCCATCTAACATATGAACTGGTTCAGCGAGATAAGGTCTGGCGTGAAGTTCGCAGGGTTGTATAGCATCTAGTTTTACTACATATTTACGATTGGCATCCTTGAAGGTGAGCTCTTGCGCAGACCAGTCCTGTATTACCTTTGCATGCTTCAGCCAAGGTCGGCCGAAAAGAAGGTTGTAATCCAAGGTGGATTCGGGTAGATCTAGTATAACAAAAGTCATTTTGAAAGTCGTACCTTGTAGAGTAATGGGTACATTCTGTACAAGTCCTACGGGATGGACTCTAGATTGATCAGCCATTCTGACGAAGAATTGAACTGGTTCGATTTCGGTCCAGCCTAGCTTTTTACATAATGCTGCGGTTGCAATGTTTACGCCGGAGCCTCCGTCAATTAATACCTGCGTGATCTTCTGATTCTTATACCATACTGTAATCAAGGGCACTGCATGATCAACCCTAGAATCAGATTCTGGTTGAACTGCAGCGGTTGCTGGAATGCAAGAGGGTGCCGGGGTAAAATGTTGTTGAAACTGTTGCCGGATTCTAGGTACTAACGTCAAAAGTTGGCCGAGAGGTAGGGTGATAGATGCCTTGGATAAAATTTCCCAGGCCTGTTGAGATTGGTTATCCTGCTCTTTTGAACTTGAAGTTTCTGTTGTTGCTGAAGTATCTGCTGTTATGTCTTCTGCCGATGGTTGTTCTACTGCTGCTTCTTTTTGTTGCATTCCTTCCTTTGCTGCCGAGGTTTGAGTCACCGGAATGGGTTCTGGGAACACTGGTGGTTCTATAGCGGTCCAGTGACTAGCCTTGTTATACATCCTATGTTGTTCTCGTATCCTTGGTTCAAATACTTCTGCTGCTAGCTGCAGTTGTTTACCTGATCGGGTCTGGACTGTAGCAGTTTGTGTTTCTACCGGAGTAATTTGTACCATATTGGCCATTGGGTTTTGCCGCTCCTTCTTCCTTTGATCATACTCAGCTGCGTCTTTGCAATATCTTCTAATGTGTCCGAATTCACCATAAAAATGACAGCGTGGTGGTGGTAAATTGGGGTTTTCCGGTGGTGGTCCGTTCTGCCATCGGTTGGCATTATAATTGTTGTTCCTTTGTCCTCGGTAGTTCCGATATCCCTGTGGTTGATTGTTTCTCAGTTGCGGAGGTACATAGTGATTTGTTGCCTGCCCATGTTCTTGAATAACAGCATTGACTGTTGCCGTTCCCTGTATTCTAGCATTGTAGATACAATTTCAGGTGGAGTATCCGGCAGTGTTGCAGATAGCGCAGAATGTTTGATTTAGGGCACAGTTAGCACTTGTATGTCCTGAATTTTTGCACGTGGTGCAGTATACTTGCCTGGTTATATCTTCAGTCATATTTTTGTTTGTCCTTAACCATTCCAAGTCTTCTGAAAATCCACCAACCTTGGATTCCAGTTGCAAAGCCATGGCGATGACTGCATCTAATGTCATTGCTCCGACACATCTGATAATCATGATCTGCTTCAATTGCGGGTTTAAGCCATTGATAAACCACTGAGTGATGATGTCATCAGGTAGATTAGCATGTGCCTGTGGTATCTGCCGTAAATGTGTTCTGAAGAGAGTAGCGTATTCCTGGACAGTCTGATTTGCCTTCTGTCGGTTGCTCTGTAGATACTCAAAGATTTCAACAGGATTCTTCTTTAGGCATCTCGTACTGCATCATAGGTACCGAAATGATTAATGTCGTATTCCGTAAGCCATCTAGCCGCTTCATTGACCAACGTAGATTGAAAAACAATGGCTTTGTATGCCTGATCCGGTGGATGGTTGAGGACTGCATAACTGATCTCGAAAGTGCGTACGTGAGCATGCGGGTCATCTCCTGGGAATCCACCAAATTTCGTGTAGGTTACTCCTGTTGGAGGGAGCCTCGGTTGACCTAACTGTTGTTGTTGTTGTTGTCCGTTCATCGTGGGTGTCTCCGGTCTTGTATCTTGAGGTTGATTAGTTGAACTATCAGAACCTGGCTCGCCGGACAACGTGCCTTCCGGTATGCTGTTTTTGCGCAGGATACTTCGGATCTCTGCTTCGAATAAGTCTCCTTCCTTTTGGATATCTAATATCCGAAATCTTTCATTCAGACACGCGGGTCTGGCTGAGGATTCTGCAACAAATGCTAATCCTTGACCTCCAGTTGGTGTTTCTATCACCGGAATATCATCGGAATGAGCTAACAGTCTCCCAGACTGTAGTGGTTTTTCGTTATTACTGATTTCTTTTCCTAGAGTTTGTCTAATCTCCAGTGGTGCCTTGATAGATTCTAGAACTACTGTACTTTGGTTAGGCTGGGTCGAAGTGACACCAGTATGTACCAAAGGCGTTGATCGTTCCACCGGAATATGACTGGAATTAATTCTAGCGTCCTTAACTTGCTCGACCACTGAGTCTGGTCGCGTTATACCTTCTTCTTCTAGAGTTGTTTTTTGTACTTTTCTTGTTCCCGTTGTCTGGGTCCTAGGATACGTTACACCAGACCGAGTAACCGGCATGTATCATTGCCCAGTGATATTATCTGAGCAGTTTGCAACAATCTGGGTCTGTTGCTACTGTTAGTAAATCAAATATTACTGGATATTTGCTTCTTACAAACCGCTTAGCACTCTAATGCCACTTTCTCACAAGTAACTCGTATTTAAATACTACTTTACCGCAGAGATTGTTAAACAGTTGCCACTTTCCCACAGACGGCGCCAAATGTTAAATGTAAAAATGGGTTATGGGTTAAACTGATACCGATTAAGCGTTACTTTACGTTCTACTCAAATGCTCCTCTTTCACTTGGTTCCAAATCTTTAACCGCAATCGTTCTCTTAGCCATGTGGGTTCTTGGGAGTGGAAGGGGTCTGTTAGACAGAGGCCCTGTACTATTTTCCCAACTTTTCACACACTCATAAATACTCCATCACGTCTTAGCTCAGTGGTTGATTCTGACTACCGACAACTATTCGGCATGCGGAAACTTAAGACTTCTGGACTGAATCTGCTATAGTAATGGAGCAGAGGTCCTGTTCTGACTTTAACTAATAGAATACTCAACTTCATTAATTGGATACTATTCAATATGCTGCTTCTGTGTGACAGATAGGTATACCGAACAATAATACAACAGACAACTATAATCGAGATTACGCAAACTTATCGTATACCGACTCAAACCACAAGTTCCTACCACAGTTGATTCATCATAAACTTACCAATACTTCTATTCACGTACAGACCTTTACCGATACAAGTTCTTCCTAAGATCGGAATCCTCAATGGACGCAGACTATTGTATCGAATCTGGTCACTTAACCGAAAAATACTAAAATGCAAATGGTTCACTTCGACCTTACACAGTCTCTCGCAGGATGACAAACCACACTATTTCGTGACGAAAAAGATCCAGAACCGCATATAACTTATCGCCAAACAGACTCACAACACAAGACTACCGAATAGAACTCGGCACGACAGGAAGAATAGGAGAATAGTTAGATGCGAATAGAACAGAACAGAACTCAATATTCTCATCAACACCTCATACAAGGTCTCAAACAAGATGCTCGCAATTTCCCAAATGGAATCAATAGAACAGCTAGACAGAACACATACACACAATGCTATACTTGCAATTTCCAAACACCTCGGTTCGAGACGTAATCAACCCACTCACTACAATACCCAACAGAAGCAGAGGCTCTTCCCAAAACTGCCGGTCTTTACCGCTTTCCTTTGTGCGCTTTAAATAGAAGTCTGCTACAATGTTTCCGCGAATCCACTTTTTACGGCACCTGTCCGGGTTCATCCATCCTGGTTCGGCAGCCCTCTAACAATACATATATGTATATGTATATGTATACATATATGTATATGTATATGTATATGTTTATGTATACGTATATGTTTTTTATATGTATATTTATATGTATATGTATATGTATATGTACATGTACATGTATATGTATCTGTATATCTGTATATGTATATGTATATGTATATGTATATGTATATGTATATGTATATGTATATGTATATGTATATGTATATGTATATGTATATGTATATGTATATGTATATGTATATGTATATGTATATGTATATGTATATGTATATGTATATGTATATGTATATGTATATGTATATGTTTATGTACATGTAAATGTATATGTATATGTATATGTATACTTATATGTATATGTATACGTATACGTGTAAGTATATGTATATATATATATTTATATATATATATATATATATATATATATATATATATATATATATATATATATATATATATATATATATATATATATATATATATATATATATATATATATATATATATATATCTGTGTGTGTGTATGTATATGTATATGTATATGTATATGTATATGTATATGTATATGTATATGTATATGTATATGTATATGTATACCTATTCATATACGTATATGTATATGTATATGTATATGTATAGGTATACGTATATGTATATGTATACATATATGTATATGTATACATATATGTATATGTCTACGTATATGTATATGTATATGTATATGTGTATGTGTATGTGTATGTCTATGTATATGTATTTGTATTTGTATATGTATATGTATATGTATATGTATATGTATATGTATATGTATATGTATATGTATATGTATATGTATATATATATATATATATATATATATATATATATATATATATATATATATATATATATATATATATATATATATATGTGTGTGTGTGTGTGTGTGTGTATGTATATGTATATGTATATGTACATATACATATACATGACTTTACATTTTCTTAAATTCAGCTACCGCTTTCCACGAGTTTTTGAGCTCAACATTCCATCTAGAGTAATGGAGAAAAGTTAGATACATTGGAGGCATGATTTGAATTCAGATTGAACACCTACTTTGGAGCATTATATAAGCAAGACATTGGAAGGTGTTTTTGGCCGTCCTCTAGTGTACTACTCCAACAACATAGGGAATATATTGTTTGTTGTTACACAAGTACATGCGGTATCTAGCCAATATCTTGTATCTTCCAACATCCACTAGAGGTAAAGTATCTTGACCATATGATTTTTATTGAACTCAATAGGTGCAGAGTTCTACCCAAAACCCTCCATGTCCAATGCCTTGAAAATATATCTCACATAAGTTTTGTGAGAGATAAAAATGTTCTTTGGTTCTTGCTTGTACATGAAGTCCTAAGCAATAAGGCAGTAAGCGTACGTCTCACATTTCAAGCTCTAAACTCATGATATAGTTTGTTTGTTGAAGACAAGCACTATCATTTCCTACAATCACAAGTTCATCTACATAGAGAACAATAACAATGGTCTTTCATTTTCTCTTTAGAACATAATTGAGTATTTGAAGCAAAATCTTTGAAAGCTAGGTCTAAGAGATACTTTATTGGGTCCCAATACATTTGTGTAAATTGAATCAGGGGGATGACAGGTAATGTAGTTTCTCTTCTTAAGGGTAACCTACTTTGGTTACTCAATCGACAGATCATATCCAACATGATTTCACTGTCCACTGTGGAGGAAGATGAAGTATGATTACCTTGGCCTCTGTATGTTCACTTCTCTTTGTCCCATTTTGATACCAATCCTTTTCATAATGGCCAAAGTTACCGCACACATAACTGCCATCAGATTTTTTGTTGTTTCATTTGGATTGGTTCTCTCGTGCTCCTCTTCCTCTATGTCTTCCCTTAGTATTAAGGATGAGGAGTGCCCTCTCGCTCCTCATTTGGGTCTCCTCCTTGTCCTCTTCCTTATCTTCCTCATGACATAGTTTTTTTGTTGAAGTCAAGCACTATCATTTCCTAAAATCACAAGGTCATCAACATAGAGAACAATAACAATTGTCTTTCCTTCTCTCTTTAGAACATAGAATTGAGCATTCGAAGCAAAATGTTTCAAAGCTAGGTCTAAGAGATACTTTATTGGGTGCCAATACATTTGTGTGCATTGAATGAAGGGGATGATAGGTAATGTAGTTTTTCTTCTTAAGGGTAACCTAGTTTGGTTACTCAATCGACACATCATATCCAACATGATTTCATTGTCCACTGAGGAGGAAATTGAAGTATGATTACCTTGCCCTCTATATGTCACTTCTCTTTGTCCCATTTTGATACCAATCCTTTTCATAATGGCCAAAGTTGCCGCACACATAACCACCATCAGATTTTTTGTTGTTTCATTTGGATTGGTTCTCTCGTGCTCCTCTCCCTCTATGTCTTCCTCTCAGTATTCAAGATGAGGAGTGCCCTCTCGCTCCTCATTCGGGTCTCCTCCTTGTCCTCTTCCTTATCTTCCTCCACCCTTTCCTTTACCTCTTCCTTTGCCTCTTCCTCTATCTGCATATAATACTTGGGAAGAGACTATTGTAACTTTGAAAAAATATCCAAAGTTAACATGATTTCTGCTATAGAACTCCTTTGCAAATGGTAAACATCCATACTAAACCATTGTAACATTCGTTTGCGGAGACCATTGTAACATTGAATATTAGCCGAAGTGAACATGGTTTCCCGTTTAGAACTCGTGTGTGAATGTTAGACTTTCGTACTTAGAACGTTTCTTCTGATACGTATGTATTTAGAAGCATATACATATATTATTCAAATATGGATGCATACAAAAGCACAAAGATGTACTGCAAAGACTAAATGTGGATGCACAAAGGAATGAATAATGGAGCAAATTTGGGGTATGCGCCGAATAACATTTGGCACGTGAGACATAGAGCAGAATAGAAGGATTGCATTTGTCATTCTTTATAGTTGATCAGGATGAGTTAATCAGGTTGATAATGTCGTCGAGATCACGCGAATTAAGAGATTGTTACTTTGTCTTGTGGTTGTAACGTGGATTAAGAGATGTGTGGTGAAACAGTTTTCTGCTCAGCAACCTTGAGCTTTGTAGCTATGGAAAAGATAACCCATGGATGTTATAATGCAGTCACCTGTTATCTTCATACTCGGATCGTGATACGTTTGACATTTTGTCGGGAAGGTCGCTCTCTCTCTAAACACACATACGCACGTGCACACCCACACACAAATTAATATTTATGAATACCCCGTCTGCTTAGTATATCTTGATAAAACTTTATTTTTTTCTTCTTGCCTGAGTCTACCGTAACATATTATAAAGCCGTTCGGGGCTATAGGATGAGAAAGAAAGAGCTCATCAATTTGCTCTCTCCTCTGTCGGTTGGGAGAGGTTGCATGTACATAGTTGTTTTTATCTCACAATAAGGGAAGCAGGTGGAGACCTCCACTGAAATGGAGACAGCTTTTAAGTGGTTGCAAGCATGCGCTCTCCTTCTTTCCGCACTAGTAATTGCGTACATGTCCCCAAGTTGTTTATGGAGTTATGTACACTGCGATAGGCGATCTAATCCTAGGCTTTGTTCCAGGTATTGGCCAAATGGATATGTCACTACTCTGCTGGATGGCTTACATACTTCTTTCTATTCTGGAAGACGCTCAAGCATCAGAGAAGAGGTGAGATGATAATACGTCCGTTATCCGTGTCCGTTGATAATTGTTTCAAGGCTACAAAATCCATTTCGCGAAATAGCTGTGTTCAGCATTAAACGTTAAAGATCTGATCATTGACGTTTCTGTATCACATTTATTTTGTCTGACACGAGTGATTCGAAAGGTTTGCTGAATGGACGCATGAGTTATTTTATACACACAGAAAAAATTTCGCAGGCAGAGGCATTTTGGGTCCGAAATGACGATCTAAGTTAGCTATAAGGATAATACTGAAAGCCGCGCAGGATTTAGAGGCTCTAATGCAGGATTTAGAGGCTCAAGCATCAGAGAAGAGGTAAGATGATAATATGTCGGTTATGTGTGTCCGTTGATAATCGTTTCAAGGCTACAAAATCCATTTCGCGAAATAGCTGTGTTCAGCATTAAATGTTAAAGGTCTGATCATTGACGTTTCTGTATCACATTTATTTTGTCTGACACAAGAGATTCGAAAACAGTTCGCTGAATGGATGCATGAGTAATCTTATATAGACAGAAAAATTTTCACAGGCTAAGAACGAAATGACGATCTAAGTTAACTAAAGATAACTTAGTTAAACGCTCTAATACAGGATTTCAACGATCTAAGCCGTTGCAAGGTTCAAACGCCCTAAGCCTATGACTGTTTATTTTTCCTGGAAGTTCGATCTCGCACACGCTTAAGGACTTCTATCTCCCACATTGTCCAACATTCCAGAGCTAAAGTCAGGCCGATCTGTGCGCATTGTTTATCAGTACACATTGCACCTCCAACAGATGCATCTCTTCTTTGACAGATTGCAAGATCGCTTCTCAAAGAGGGTTCAACTGGTCTCTAAGAAATTCACAGCGTTCTTTGGAGGGACTCACTCCCGTGGGTTTTTAATTACGTCAAGCAACCAACTATTCCCTTCAACTGCTGGTTATAATAAGTCATAGAGACTTCCTAGGCCTTCATAGCATTTTTGACCCGGGCGTATGACTCAAAAAGAGGCTCAAGCTCTCTGCTTTGCTTTCACGCCATTCACGGAAGAATTTCAATCCTAATTTTGACAGTTCTCACATTTGTCCAAACACCGTGATAGACTCTTTACCAAGAGCATTTCCTGAATCTTTTTACGAAAGAAATCGTTGTTCTAAATACATGTAAGTTAACGCTGTATGAGGTGGTAAGATCAAGCGTGAATGTTGTATACTAGTAAGACCATTCTCTAATTAATATCATTGTAAGGCTTATTGTAATAGAAGCAATGAGTATTGGATGAGTTTTACATGTAGAAATAACGTTTTCGATGAATCTCAGGATTCCCAGGACAGGGAAAAACGACTCAAAGTGATTCTATGCGGATTTTTGAGGACGGGAACCATGTCATTAATGACCGCTTTGGATACTTTGGGATTTCCATGCTTCCATGGCACACACCTTGCAAGGCCTCCGACAGGCGACCTGTTCATCAAAGCTTTCACCTATGGTAAGATTTGTGAAGCAGTTTTACAAAGCTAAGTGTTGAAACAGATTATAACGATGAACTATTGTATGAATCCGGAGAAAATATATGGCATCTGCAATGATCAATTCAGACAAATCAGAAAATTCATCGTATAAAGAAAACCACATTTATCACAATTCTAAATACTGGAAGAAAATCAAAGAGTCCGATCAGAGACTGATCGTAGTAAGCAAAATCTTAATTATAAAATTAATAAGTCAGTGAAATGGACCATATTTTTTTGAGTGCTATATATGTTACTCTTATTGATCGCCAATCTGGTGTAACTGTGCCTTTCTTGGGTCCTTGTGTTGCAGGAAATCCCAAAGATTGGCTAAAGCTACTCGACGGTTATGCTTCCATAGCCGACCTCGCCGCCCTGAGCTCATACAAAGATCTTATAAAGATATTCCCTGAGGCGAAAGTCATCTTGAACATCCGTGACCCAAACAGATGGTATGTCAGTTTCTCTAAAACAATAACAAAGACAACGCATGGCAGCGACCGCAACTTTATATTCAAGCTTTTAACGCCGCTCCTTGCAGATTATTTCCAAGTAGCAGTCTACGATAAATTTTTCAGCGGTAACCCACAAGATAGAGAAACATGCATCAGAGCATTTACAGACCACATTGAGGAAGTAAAAAAGCATGTCGCGCCGGAAAACCTTCTCATTTATGATATTGAAAAGGAAAAGGGATGGAAAACCTTGTGCGAGTTCATGGAAGTTCCGATCCCTGATGTCCCGTTTCCCAGAGTGAATGAGAGGGAGGCATTCGGACTGCTTGTCAAGGGAACAGCGTTCATCCATATCATGGTTCTTTTCCTGTATGTCGCCTCCATTATTTACATTGTGTTCCGCATTGTTGCGTAACTGTCACATAATAGGGGACAAGCATATAGGTCAACCTGAGTGACAGAAAAACAACCATTGGAGTCTGGACTCATCATCTTTCTGCGTAAAACAGAGGTTGCATACGATTATCTGATTTTTTTTTTTTTTTTTTTTGGTTGTGCATTATTACATATCCGTGACATGAAAGAGGACAGATTGATTTTCTGATCTCTCGAAGTCAATCCATTGTTGGTTAACACTTTCATGCACTGATTACATGTACATAAAAATTCGTGTCAACATGAACCTTTTTCTCTATGCTACCATGTCTGTGCAAATTCTTCCGTAAAATTATACACATTTTTTCTTGGGGACGAAATTTATACTACAAGTGTATGAAAAGATGGATTATTTTATGGAGCAAACACTAATGTGGCGGCTTTAATCTTTTAGCTCTGGCGACCGCAGAAGTGGTTTCATGAGAGTTTACACTTGTTTAACTGCAAGTATGTATCAATTTATTAGAGAATGCGACATGCTTTGAAGTTTTAAAAAGACTTAAAAATTTTGAAGTCTATATTGAAAACAAAAGGAAGGTAGTGTTCCCAATCAATGATCCATCTATATTTCCGATGTCCTTATATTATATTATTTTATATGCATGATGTAATATATAATCAAACAAAATTCCCATCATTGTGAATTACTTACTAATTTTCCGGTTTCGAACTGCATGCTTCTATAGGAATATTATGAGGAAAAATTTAAAACTGAATTGAATGTAAATTTTGGATGTGTATGTTGGTGTACGTTTGCATTTCTAATGCAAACATTTTTAGAGAATAGTTCTCTTTATGAAAAACGAACATCAAAATCTTTAGAAAGCCTTCGAAATTCAATTTACATCTGATTGATATTCTACAAAGAAATGTTCAAGAAAAAGAAAATATTTTCCTTTCATTACAGAAAAAGAAAATATTTACATCTGATTGATATTCATAAGGATCCATTCTCTTCCACCACCCCACCTAGTAAGTTGAAAAATCACAAAACAAAGACATGAATGGCTAATACCTCCAACCAACCAAAAGGATACAGTGTTAATAATTAGTGCTACCGAAACTAGGGAGGGCAATTAACATAACCCTAATTAAGAAACACGTGCATATATAAAAATCTAATTTGTATGTAATGTATATGGGGAAAGGAGCAGTGATTATTATGAGGCAGATTTGATCCAATAATAAAAAAGATTAAACTAGCAATGTGCGAAATTCAAAGATCGAGACTCTTGGAGAAGGGATCAATGTTCTATGTGCTTTTGCAAGCATATTCAATGGAGAAGCGCTCCTTATGAGAAGCAACATGAAAAAATGGAACTTTCTACTCCCACCATACTACGGGAATGATGAAAAAATTATTTTGGCTTCAACTATTTATTACTTTGTTAACTAAGTTACGTTAGTTTCTTAGAATGAGAATTGAATATAATAAGGGTGAAAGAAGAGCCAAAGAAGATAGATTGATGCATTTTCTTAAACTTCTTCATATTTTCATGAACAAGATATATATATGTTACAAGCACGCTACCTAGATAAAATTTCGTTTTGCTAAGAAGGTTATCAAGAATGTAAAGGAGCCTAAAAGTTTAAGAATTATATTATAAAATTTGTAGAGTAGATTTTTCACCATAATAAGTCTAGGGTAGATCAGTGATTTGAAGACTATATGAAAAAATAGATTTTGTAGAAAAATTACTCTGATTGCTTTTCATTAATACTTTTAGACTAGGATGCAGGAGGATATCCTATCAACATGGTTATGATGTTTTGAATTTGATAGGAAATGAATGTAGATAAAAATTGTAACTCCAAAGGAGTTAATTACTCTAGATGAACAACAAAGAAATTATCATTATGGTATTCATGTTGACTAAAAGGATCTATAGTCAAGATCTATGACCCAATATACTGTAAAGTTTGTTGAGAAATTTGTAGATATTTTAAATATTTAAACCAAAGGTCAACAAGTGAATGCCAGAATATACATTCAATTATTTAATTTAAATATTCTCAAGAAAGATCTAGAAAAAAAAATTGGTGTTTTCTAAAAATGATATTGTTGGATGATTTTCAATTTTCATAGAAAGGTTATAGAAGGGCTAATATTTCTATATCATTGTGAGGCTGCTGGAATATTATTTAGTAGAATTGTAATTAGGAAAAGACGCGCTCCAGAAGGGTGTCACACAAAACATTGTAACTCTTTTTTGATTAATAGAGCAGTGATTAGAAGAGAGCGGTAGACGCATCGTCGGACTGTTTTGTCTGGGCGATTGGGTGAAGTTTGATTCTGTCACAAGTTTGTCAAATTGTGGTGTCGTCTGTATTGTCATTGTTCAAAATATAGTAGCTAAGTAGAAGTTTTCTACGCATGTGGATATGATAGTTGTTAGAAGTAGTTATGCACTGGAGAGTGGTAGTTAAATATATTGTAAGTCAGAGGTAAGGAAGTGACTGGGAAAATACATAATGAGCCTCTATATTACAGACCCTTGACCATCCCAAGAACCCACGTAAAGACCTGGGACACCAGATTAATAAATTAGATTAACACTGCTGTCGGCCATGGGGCATGGAGTAGCCAATCGGCGAACAGATTAGGATTTGAGAAAGAATCCTATGATATATGCCTGTAATGCATTCTAGAGAATTGTACCCAAAGTACAGAAGGGATCACCATCCCTTGAAAGTTCGTAGCACATTGGGAACACCTCTTGGTAGTAGTGGTGATGGACAATCATCAGAAAGAAAGCGAGAAATATGGGCTAGTGGAGTGCCACCTCAGCATTTCCTTGTGTAAGGATTACAGGGTATACTAGAAGTGCAACCAACCCCATCCGCAGAAACTAAGGTTGGGGAAGTAATCGCTGGTTCCGGTGACATTGTGGAAATTTTCGGTAGTAGTTTGTGGAATTTCGGTGGTAGTTCCGATAATTCCGGGGTTGGTTTGCAGAATTTTGGTGATAGCTCTACTTTGGGTTCTGATTTTGAGGAAACTACTGTATTCTTGGATGAAAGTTTTGGTGAAAAGTTTACCTCAGAAGTCAACTACGAGGAATGACAGCTGGGTGTAGGCATGTGTGATCGACTTAACAATATTAGATTACCGGAGAACGTGCAAGAGGACGAGATGACACAGTAGCAATTAGGCTTAACAGGTTCAAATCATTTGGTAGTGATTTTTCCTCTTGATTTAAACAACATGAGTGGTTCGCAATAGCAACAACACCAACAATAACAGCAATGGCACCACCATCAGCAACAACAACAACAACAACAATAACAACAACAACAATAGCAATAGTAGGTCATACCACCACGACTGGTACCTACTAGAGTTATATATACGAAATCTGGAGGATTTCCTAGTGATGATCCTGATGCCCATGTGTGTAGTTTTGAAATCAACTATGCTATACTCAACTATCTAGCAGATCCAGCATATAAAGCTATAGTGTTCCAATCTACTCTGGTTAATGAGGCTGCCCACTGGTTACCCGAATATGACATTAATCATTTCGATCAATATGATAATGTTAAGGATGCCTTCTTACAATGTTTTCAGTTGAAGAAAAATGCAGCAGAAATCTTTGACTATGTACAAAACAATAGACAGAAACCACATCAGAATGTGCAGGAGTATGCAACTCTATTTCGTACTCATCTACAACAACTACCACTGACACATGCTTACCTATCAAATGACTTGATTACTCAATGGCTTATTAATGGATTAAACCCTCAATTCAAACAAGTAATGATTATATGATGTGTGTGCGGTATGACCTTGGATGTAGCAATAGCCATGGCATTGTAGTTGGAGCATAAAGTTGGCAGGTTCACGGAAGATCTGGATTGGTTAAAGGCTTCCAAGTGTACGAGCGAGGATCCATTGAAATAGGTGTACTGCACAAAATACGAACCCAGGACACACTACTTTTGCATGTGCACTAAACCAAATGTATTGTGCTATTTGTAATACGGTGAGTCATTCTATTGAAATGTGTCCCTATAATGCCAAAGTACAAACCACACCGACCGTAAATGCTATAATACAGGAGCACGGACAACATGCTACCCACTATGTACTACCATATTTGAGAAATACTCCTTACCAAAGTTACAAAACCTATAGGGGACCGCAAGCAAATAATTTCGGATAGACCCGCAAGAACTAAGGCCAATCGAGTGAAGGCATATCCCGTCCACCACCAAGATACCATTTCTGTGGCAAGATTGGACATATCCACCGATATTGCAAAGACGCATCCGACTATGACAAACGACAAAAAGAATGACAACATCCAATGGCAAATATGGTATATATTTCAACAATAGATACACAAGCGGCCGTAATTCAAACACGGTCTGGCAAGAAGATACAACTGGCTGCTGAGATCTTTGAGCCTCGCATTCGAGAACAACAGAGAGTTTTTACCAAAGCTAGTGCATGGGCTAGTCAAGAACCAATGGTCTTGCCCGATCGGCTACCTGTGGTCCAGTAGATAGTACCGAATATACCACTAGAAGAACCGAGTCCAGTGAAAGTGTCGTGGGAGAGTCCACCGCATTCGGTATCGGGTACGTCAAGTCTTGATGCTCTGTGGAATATTCTATCACACGCATCTATTACAATGCCGTTGGGGCATTTGTTAGCCTTGGTTCTGGGTGTACAACAACAATTCCAGTAACAAATTAGTCCAGGATCTTTGTGTACACCTAGTACGGCAACTATCAATCCAAAAATTGATTCTACAGTGGACCATGTTGTTCCTTTAATTACCGTAGGGTATAAAAACCACAAAATTACTCAAGTGTTAATTCACAGAGGCTCTGTGTGAATATTGCTACAACTGCACTTTGTAAACGGTTAGGATCGACTCGGATCGAATCTATTCAATTCTTATGAGAATGGCGGATCAATCTAGGGTCCATCTAGTGGGTTTGGTACATGATATACCCATTACTCTTTAGGGAGTGGTGTTCAAAATGACTTCTGTTGTTCTAGAATTACCTGACTCAAGTCTGGATTACAACTTATTGTTTGGGAGGCCCTGCCTAAAACAAGCCAAAGTGCTGCAGGACTAGTCTGCACACGAACTTATTTTCAAAAGCAATCATCAGAAATATGTAGTACCCTTGGATGAGATGAAGCCTTGCGACCTTCATGCTCGACCTTACATGGCCGAACCTATGCATATGCTAGATCGACTACCAGGTGAAGAAGAAGAAGCTTTTCTCAATGCTAATCAGCATCTACTAGCCCTAGGTACAGTCAACTTACAAGCTGTTGCAGATAATTAGAATCTGGACGTTTATATGGTAGTTCCGCGTACCAAAGAAGTGTACCCAATTGCGGAGCAAGTTTTGAATGCCAAGAATTTACAACAATTATTATATTCACCAAAGGATATATCCATGCCCTGACAGTTTTATGTACTGAAAGATCAACTAATCACCTGCAATTTGGGATATGAGGTTACACGGTGACCAGTCAAGATTAAGATTGGGTTACCGAAAACTTTTCAAAATGATCTACTATAGTTGCTGACCGAGTTTCAAGGTGTATTCGCATGGGATTATTGAGATATGAAGGGGTTGGACCCTCACATCTATCAACACTGTGTGATGCTGAAGTCGGATGCGCGTCCAATCAAACAACCTAGTTATCGCATGAATCCCAATTATGCTGCTCAAGTGAAAGCTGAATTGGAACATTTGCTGAAAGTAGGTTTCATTGTCCCCATTGAGCATGCAGAATGGATTTCGCCTATTGTCATTGTCCCAAAGAAAACAAAGCAGTTGCGTTTCTTTGTGGATTACCAGAAATTAAATGCAGCGACAGTGGCTGATCCCTTCCCACTTCCCTTTTTGGATACGATGTTGGATGATGTTGCTGGACGAGAAATGTATTCGTTTTTGGATGGTTATAGTGGCTATAATCAGGTGCACATGGCTGAAATGGATATACCGAAGACTACGTTTATTACAAATTGGGGTGTATATGCATGTACAATGATGTGGTTCGGTCTCCGCAATGCTCCTAGTACCTTCCAACGATGCATGCATGAAATTTTTTCCCCCTACTTAACCACCTTTATGCAGGTGTATGTGGATGATTTTTTGTTATCTGGTGATGCATCGGCTCACCTCTATCACTTACGGTGTTGCTTTTCTAAGTGTAGGGTGTTTCGTTTGTGCTTAAATCCCAACAAGTCGATCTTTTCAAATTCCTATGGCAAATTGCTTGGTCATATTATTTCATAGCAAGGTATTCAAGTGGACCCAGATAAAGTGAAAGCCGTGTTGAAGGCTCCTTCCCCTAGGACACCAAAAGAAGTTATGCGATTCCTTGGATAGATACGTTGGCATGGACGACATCTTCAGTGGCTCGCACATTTAGCTATACCCCTATTTCGGTTGATTACTAGCAATCCTCGACAGCTTGTCTGGATTGAGAAATGCCAAATTGCATTTGATTGAGTGAAAATCCTCTTAACCCAAGCTCCTATACTACAACCACCAAACTGACAGCTTCGGTTCCATGTTTTTGTGGATGCATTAGACAGTGCAATCGGTAGTGTGCTCATGCAACAACAAGATAAGTGGTTCTGCCTTATTTATTATTCTAGTCGACCATTCACTGTTGCTGAACGGAATTATTCCGTCACTGAGTACGAATGTCTGGGTTTGGTTTATTCAGTGAAGAAATTGCGGCATTATTTACTGGGACGACAATTTCGGATCTTTGTAGGATAGTTGTATTACATGGATCCATCTGGTGCACTCTTACGTTGTATCCCTCCCCATGAAGCTCTTTTGATTATTGATGTGCCCCATTCTACTCCTTCCTGTGGTCATTTTTTGATAGATTTTACTTACCGAAAAGTTATACATAGTGGCTTATGGTGGCCCACTATGCAGTGTGACATTACTGCTTATGTCAAATAGTGTGATGCTTGCCAACGATCTGGGCAGCCTTTACAAGGGCATCATTTTCCACTGCATCCTATCCCTCGCCTTGAGCCTTTTCAAAAGTGGGGCTTGGATTTCATTGGTCCCATTACACCTCCTGCTTCGGTTACTAATCATCGGTATATACTTACTTGTACTGATTATGCTACTCGATGGGCTGAAGCTTGAGCTTTACGGTCCGCAACTGCGTTGTTGGTGGTGAAATGTTTGATGAGTGATGTTTTTCCTCATTTTGGTCCTTCCCTTGGAGATTTTTTCTGATGAAGGCACACATTTTACTAATTCCTTAATGTAAGCGCTTACTCCCACCCTGAAGATTGTCCATAAATTTAGCTCCTCATATTATCCTCGTGCCAATGGACTTGCTAAAAGTACCAATAAAACCCTTCTTAAAATGCTCATGAAACGAATTCTAGAATGTATGGAGCATTGGGATCAATTCCTTCTTGCGCTCTGTGTGTTCTTTGTTGTCTTCTGCTTTCATGTTCTATTGCTCGGCATGGAAGCTTTAGCAAACATCAATACCTTCTGGGCTGGCCTAGCTTCTGATTTGAGTGAGATTTTTCCCGCACACAAGCTTTTAGCATTCGCCAAATTGCCATGCCATTCGGTCGAATGTCACCCTTTTTTTGCTCAAATCATCTCTTTTATAGCCGACATTCCCGAGACAGAGAAGTGTTGGCCGATTACCTATCTCAACCTGTGCATTGTAGTGACCCTGAACAGTATAGCCGAGGGATTCCATCTCCCTCAAGAGGGCAGTGTCAACGTGCCCCTCTTGATAATAACAACCATGAAGCAACTATTCCTTCACCAATCGTCGAATGAATTTTCCATTCTATGTCACTGTGAATCGGAGTGTTCTGCCTTACAATTCCTAGTGGTTGCACTCAACCTCCATAAATGCACCTATGGCATTTCTCGTCCGTTCTACTCTATGATCAACCGTTTCGGTTAATCCCTCTAGACCCATATCTACCTCTATCGTCCTTGACTCCTTTGCTCAATTAGCCCAAATTGGGAACTTCCTTATCCACCTCTCCCAGCAACTCCCTCAAATATTATAACATGCCAATACCAGTCAAAAGTAGATTTACTCTAAGCTGATATTGAATCCCTCTTGGAAGCCGATGCAAGTCTATTGCAGAAGCAGATTCACAATTTATAGGGGCAATGGACAGAAAACGATGCCATCATAGAAGCTCACGATGATGAGATCAGTCAACTCAAACAAACAGTGACTGACAAGGAGGATGCTCTGCACGCTTTGGGTAACCTTTTAGATACGACTCGAAGTCAATTCATTACGATAGAGTAGGATTATCAAGTGCTGGCCGAGAAAGCATTACAAGCAGAGACAGAGCTAAAGAAGGTAACTGAAGAACTCTTCCACAAAAGTAGGTCACTAGAAGATGAAATAGGACAGACCCTTAAACTGAAGAAAGACATTGAAGCTATCCAGAAGGAAATACAATATTTCTTCAGATCCATGCACTTCCAGTCCCAATAATTAGAACGCTAGGAAAAGCAACTCAGTATCTAGTAGGAACACATCTCTCGTAGCGATGCAGAGATTGAAGAAGCAAAGTTAGGACAGGATGCTACGCTGGTGAATGATTTCTATTTGTAAGAAGCATTTTTACAAAATCAAGCTGAAGTTTTGCTATCCCAAGTCATAGCTTCAAGCTCTATGTGGATAGATGCGCACCTTGTAGAACCGTAGATTCTGCAAGATATGTTAGAATATTTAAAACATGAAATCTTCCTCACCTTTAAATTAACTAGAACCATGTACATACAAGGAGTCATTGATGATTCTTAATCTTGTAACCTTACCTGCTACGTTCGAGTCCACAGTACATGCTAGTGTCACGCCACCAGAATATTATTTAGTAGAATTGTAATTCGGAAAAGATGCCCACTGAAAGGGTGTCGTGCAAAACGTTGTAACTCTTTTCTGATGAATAGGGCAGTGATTGGAAGAGAGCGACAGACGTGTCACCGGACTATTTTGTGTGGGTGATTGGCTGAAGTTTGATTCTATCACAAGTTTGTCAAATTGGGGTGTCATTTATATTGTCAGTGTTCAAAACTGAAGTACCTAAGTAGAATTTTATGCACATGTGGATATGATACTTGTTAGAAGTTGTTATGCGCTGGAGAGTGGTAGTTTTGT
>MU262431.1:2500-5000 GCA_020310875.1 Ceratopteris richardii | reverse complement strand
GGCCCAAAATTGCATTAAAAAATAGAGGAATATGGGTTGTTGGAAAGAGCCTTGTTTTGGGACTTCATTAACTTATATGTATGCCAAGTGTGACCTCTTTACAAAGGTAAATGATGTTCTAATCAAAATCCAAACTATAGATATTGCTCCATGGAATGCAGTTATTTTAGGATACATCAATCAAGAATGTATTGAGGAGGCGATTGCTTTTTTTGAACAAATACAACTCTTGGGCATTTGTCCAAACGCAGAAGCATTTTAAAGAATTTCAAATCCATGTTGTTGTGTAGAGGAACCAAAGAGAGGTAGAGGCACACATGTAGAGATTCAAAGAGTCCTTTAAGATTCGAATCTGGTTGTTGATAATGCATTGATTAAAATGTACACAAGAGAAGAGAAAGTCTTTGATAGGATTCTAGTTTGAAATGTTGTCACATGGACATCATTAATGTCAAGATAAATTTAAAATGGACAAGAAGATAAGGCACTCAAGTGTTTTGAATAGATGCAACTTGAAGGTATTTTTCTAAATTCATTGAAATTTACATGTGGCTTGAGAGCATGTGCTAGTATAGGAAAAGCATCAAAGGCCCAAGAGATTCATGTTGATTTTGAGAAAAAAGGGTTGTGATTTGTTTCTATTGTACTGAACAATGTTTTACTTGAGACGTATATCAAGCTTGGCTCTTCTACTATTCCAAAGCATGTTTCTGCCAAGCTTCCAACCCAAGATGTAGGCTCTTGGAATTTGTTGCATGTTGGATGTGTCCAAAATGGACATGTGAAGAAAGCTCTAAAGTGTTTTCAAAGAATACAATATGAGGGTGTCACTCCTAATGCTTCATCACTTGTTTCTAGACTAAATGAATGTGGTAGTGTTGGGGCTTAACAAATGGGGTAAGGACTACACACCATCATCAACAATGATGTTTTATTCTCAGAAGATTTTATAGGTAATAATTTGCTTCATATGCATTCTGAATTTGGTGAGATGTCAAAAGCACAAGAGGTATTGGACAATCTCATGGTTTAGAATGTGGTCTCATAGACTCAAGTAATTTCCAGATATGTTGAACATAATTATGGTGAGAAAGTTCTATATTTGTTTGAGTAGATTCATATGAGTGGTATGATTCTAGACTATATCACTTATATATTTATATTGAAGTTGTATGGTATTATTGGATCAATAGATAAAGTTTGTGTGATACATATTGAGGTGGAGAAAGGACATGGGGGAAAATTTATTACCTCTAACCCATTGTTTGTCTCATCTCCACATGCATTTGTCACACTCTCTGCCTAAGTGCCACACACAAGGGGGATTTTTCAGATGTAGAGTTGCATTGGCTTTGAAGAGGAGAGAAAAAGGTGAAGGGAGGATCTTGGCTATTACCATCTCCATAGAAGCAATCAAAGCAATGCAATTGGGGGAAGTTGTCTATATTTGGAGGATGGGATTTGAAGGGAAGGCCAACTTCTTTGAAAAGCTCATGAAAATGGAGATTGCTAAGGGAGATGCATGCAACTAGACTTTTAGTGAGATGGAGACAAAGGTTAAGGGAGAATCTTATGAAAAAGATAGGTGCAACAATCGGGAAGTCACCATAAAAAGCATTGAATCCATAAGTGAAACAAAACAAAAGCCAAAGGCAATCGGTGGTATTTTTCTTCTTAGTTCTTCTTGGATTTCTTTTAGAAACTCTTTGGAAGGTATGTGAATAGGGAGAATAAGGCGCATGATTTGCAAAACAAGGGAGCTTAAGGCTAGAAATACTTCAAAGAAAAACAAATCATAGCCAAGATTGGAGGTCCTCAAGGAAGGAATGTAGCCACTATAGGGAGTTCATGAGCCTATGGTGATTTAAAAGAGTGGATCAAGAGTAGACAAGGACAATAGACACATGGTGTAGTGGAAAAGGCGAAGCGGAAGGAATTTTTCACATCCTTATGGGGTCTTTTGCAAGTTCTTTTTCCTGAAGCATGATGAAAGAAATTAGGAGAAGCATCCCTAGTTGATGGGATGTCCAAGAAGTCTTCTGAGATTTAGAGGATACATATAGGAGAGATTCCAAAGTTTCTTCCTCATCCTCTGAAGAGGAATAAGTGAGCAATCACAAGCTTTATAGGGTGCAGAGGAAGTTGCATTTAAAGAAGGGTTGTCTTCACATTTTGTTTGGAGTTGCTTTTGTCCCTATCAACCAAGGCATATGAGATCACACAAATTAAAGATGAAGCCACTATGCACCATATAGAGGAGATCTTGAACTTACAAAAGAAATCTTTTAAGCTTTCAATTCAAAGACCCACAACAACTAGATAGAAAAGATCCTCTATGAAGACAAAGGATGAATGTGTATCATTTCGGATACTTCAATCAAGAAAAATGAGCCAAGGAAGGCCTCCAAAAGATAGTAACCCGAGGACTCTCCAACTCAAGAAACCTACAACCAGAGCATCTTCTAGTCGTATTGTTCATAAAACCCATGCTTTGCCAGAA
>MU262430.1:20000-67726 GCA_020310875.1 Ceratopteris richardii | reverse complement strand
GGGGGGGGGGGGGGGGCGTCCTTACCCCAAGTTGCAAGTGTACCACTCTTTTAATTCTGTTGACTCTAAATGTTTGATGTAGGTCCTGAAGCATAAAATAAAAAGGAAAGCTATTTTATATGCACATAAGATATTGTAGGCAGTTTAATACAAATAAGAGTGTGTAGGACTGTAATTTAAGAGAGCTAAAATATATATACATGAACAAAATATATATACATGAACAAAGAATGACATGAAATATTTTCCTTCTTCATGGTCAATTTGTCTCCCCACGCTTAGTTGGTGATCTCTTGCAAACCATCTTCATTGAAGAATCAACGTAATATGCTTGTGCTAACCATAAATCTGTGTACACACACACATTCATACCCATGGGCCACACCAATTACAAGCTTCATGCTTTGGTACAAAGAAAATAAAAATCTCTCCAATTGAATTAAAACCTGGTTTCTTTTATTCCATTTTTCAAAATCTCTATGATTTAGACAATGTTAATCCTGATTTAGATCTAAGAGAACTCAGGATAGGAGATTTAGTTTTAAGTTAGTATCACCACAAAAGTCATACATGTTTTATGAAACCAGTTGGAGGCAGCTCCATGCACTTGAGAGAACTTAGGAAGGAGATCTCATTGAAATTTCTAATCATTACTACAATAGTAGAAAAGGACTGCTGCTACACTACCACCCAGCTCCTTCTGCTTAGGAAGGGTAGGGTGGGTTGGGAAGAGAGGGATTCTGGAGGCATAGGGAAGGGCACAAGAGAACAAAACAAGTGGGACAGGGGGAAGAGAGAGAAGTTGCTTGAAGAAATGGAGGGTTTGGGGAAGAGAGGGAGGGGAGGGAGGGAAATGGGTAAACTGATGGAAGGAGGGGATAGGGGGAGAAAGGAAGTAGGGAAGGTAATTGGGAGAGTGAAAGTTGGGAGGGCAGGTAGGGAGGGACAAAGATTTTATTATTTATATTAATGTTTTCACTATGTTTGATGCAGGGCAGGCTTTGGGAAATGTGCCCTTCTGCTACATTCTTTTCAAGAAATGTTCCTTTGAGCAACTTGCTTGAATCTGGGTTTTCGGGAAATTGTGGAGGAATGATTCAAATTTTTTGCTGTATTTGGTTGGCCATGCAGCAACACCATCAATACAGCCCTGATTTTCATGAAAACATTTTGTTTGATTCTTCTGATGTTTAAGTGGTGCATTTCAAAGCCTATTTTACTCATGAAGCCATGTTTCACTCATTTATTTGATATATAATAAAAGTTAGTTTATTTTAGTAAAGATTAAAAGTATTTAGGCAAGCATGTCTAGCATTGAAGATGAGGTGCTCATCCCTGGGCTTCCAAACGATATAGCTAAGTTGTGCCTTGCACATGTTCCGCGCCTTGAGTTTCCTGTCATGAGCCGAGTTTCAAAGCCATGGAAATCCCTTCTGCAAAGTAAGGAGTTTCATATCATTCGGAGGGATGCTGGTACTCTGGAAGAGTGGCTCTATGCATTGATAGTAAATCCATGGTCTCAGGCTATCCAGTGGCATGTTCTCAGTTTGGATTGTAGTCATTGGGAGTGTCTTCCACCAATGCCTGGCCCAGCAAAATCAGGATTTGGTTTTGTTGTCATTGATGGAAAGCTTTTAGTGATTGGGGGCTCTCGTGAAAGTATTGATGGATTGGAACCTGTTGCTGATGTGCTCAAGTATGATTCAGCATTGAACAGGTTAGCTTGTTTTCTTGAATTGTGTGCTTCTCACGTTTCCAATTGGTATTATCTGTATGTTCATATGTGTACATGCTGAGGTAGATTTACTGCAAGATCACGTGTTGGGATCGGTTTCTATGAGGAATTTTGTGTACTGAGTATTTATGAGGACCCTGCTGTTATGTATTTTACATGAATGAGTTCGAATCTACAGCTTGTGGTCTCATGTTGTGATCACAATATTTTATGGGCTGGACTCTCGACATTATTTCAGAAGAGTGTTTGGGCATCTCCTTGATTCGTCTGTGTAAATGCTTCTATGAGAATCATGTGCGGTGACATGTGTTACGCATCATGTCTGCATCATTTGACTTTTTGTCTTGATGTCATTCTGTTTGAGAGCATGCACTTTATATTTGACAGTTGGAGCAAGGTGAGAAGCATGTATTCGGCCAGGTATGACTTTGCCTGCACAGTCCTGGGAGGATGTGTTTATGTTGTTGGTGGTCGTGGCGAACAAGGGAAAAACCTTTCAAGTGTCGAAGTTTATGATCCACAGAAAGATGAGTGGAATCAGACAGTGAGCCTAAACCGAGCAAGATGGGGTGGCATTGCATTTGGTATTGAAGGGAAAGTGTATGTTATGGGGGGGCGTTCAAGTTTTACCATAGGTAGTTCAAGATATATTTCAATGTATGATCCCTCTGTGAAAGAATGGGGGGATGTAAAGAGTGTGTCTGTGATGATCTTATCACATGTACTTTTTGACAAGAAGGTGTACTGCATAGAGTGGAAGAATGACAGAAAGCTGGCAGTTTATGATCCTTCAAGCAACAATTGGAAGAGTGTACCGATTCCTTTGACAGGAAGTCTAAGCCTGGGGTTCTGCTTGGGTATCTTAAATGGGAAGGTTTTGCTTTTCCCCAATAGGACAGGATCTGGGTGCAGGACATTGGTATATGACCCCAAAATGAGTAAGGGTCTTGATTGGCAGACTTCTGCGATATGTCCAACGGGCCGTTGTATTGGTTGTGCAACCATAAGTGCTTGAGGACCGAAAGCAAATGTATTTTGTATTTTGTATCAAGTTGCCTACTTCTTTTGTTGATTTGTAATAAGGCTTCGGATGATTGTGGATCGAAGCAAGTCCTTCGATTTTAGTGAAAATCCTTGTTTCTTATATTTTCGGACTTGCGATTTTAGTGAAAATCCTTGTTTCTTATATTTTCCTGTAGAAGTTTCATTCATTGCGAATAATATTAAGCAATTCTGTGACAAACGAGAATATTTGCAGATCAAAGGAATGAACTGTTTGCTTGAGTGGTCGAAGACTTATGTTTTGGTCACAAAAGGTCTCTCTCTCTCTCTCTCTCTCTCTCTCTCTCTCTCTCTCTCTCTCTCTCTCTCTCTCTCTCTCCCCCCCCCCCCGCTGCCACTAGAAGAAAATTGCTTCCAGTTACTTAAAAAAAAAAAAGGAGCAAGTTCAACGGAAGCTTAATCTTCCCCCCTCTCTCTCTCTCTCTCTCTCTCTCTCTCTCTCTCTCACACACACACACACACACACACACCCACCCCCCGCTACCACTAGAAGAAAATTGCTTCTAGTTACTTAAAAAAAAAAGAGCTAGTTCAACGGAAGTTCAATCTTTCTTGTTGGAATTGATTGGAAGAACAATTGCACAAGTGATTAGGCATAGTACCCATGGGACCCCTCCTATCCCACAAAGTAGGGGTTAAGACTGATCAAAGGTGATACAACAATGATGGTCCGAAGGCATTAAGGAAACTATGTTTTACTTGCCCAAGGCCCAATAGTGTCAATTGTGGCTAGTAGTGGTTGACTCAAAGCAATTGAACTTTTTTATCCCCTCACATTTATAACCACTGATCTTTAGTAGTACAGTTGATAATGATTTGTTTGCAAGTCAACACATTGGATTGTTAGACCTTACCTATTGTTCCCTTGAGAATTCAAATAAATTAGTGTATTAAATATTACTTTATTATTTTAGAATACTACTAGCGATTCTATATGCCTCTTTAACATCACTCTTTGATTTAGCATTTTAGTCCCTAAAAATTAGGGATACCCAAAAGGCCCATGCAAGGCTCATTTTTCCCTTGATGACCCACATATTCTTGCTATAGTTGGCTATGATCAACATAAGGTAAAAAGATCCCCTCAAGGATACACAAGAATCTTATCCACACAAGTTAGCACGTATGGACTCAAGAGGATCTTGTCCTCAACTCTTGCTTTCTTTTAGGAATTGCTTGCTTATTGTTAATGCTTCATAAGGCCCTTTAAATTGAGTCCCTATAGGTAGGTGTGGAAATATACCTTGCTTATGCTCGAGCTTACTTGTGCTCACTTCAACAATAATTAAACAAATGCTTAGTTCTTACAAGTTCTCTTTTTTCCTACAAGTATTGAATCTTATCAAAAGTCTTTATTTCTATGTTGCTGAATCTTACTTTATATCGAGATCAATTATTACAAAAATGAACAACAAAAGTCAAGAAGCGCACATGCCATCATCTTTCTTGAAATGTAAGCGATGCATTTTGCCATAGCTGCATGCTTCACAATCACATGAATTGAAATTAAAAATTGTGGAAGATTAAGAACCATATGCTAATCTTTCATGTGAATAAGAGCTTTATAATTGACATGTCCAAAGCGCTTATGCCATAAATCCAACTATTTTTCTTTTGCTTCAAGAAATGTGGTGGATGCAACATGATTAGTAGTGAAATAATTTATAAGATGCAAAATATTCTTCATAACAATTAAAAGAAGAATTGTAGAGCCATCTAATGATTCCATATAACAATTATCTTGTATAAATCCACTTTGAACCCTTCTTTTAACAAGAAGAAATAGATAACAAATTTCCAATGTCTTTAATCTCATGATTTTGACCATTAGCACGTGAAACTTTTCTTCTTGGTGCTATGTGAGCTAGTGAAGAAAATAACTTTGAATGTGATGTAATATGTCGAGTAGCTCCATTATCAAACTCCCATGGATTAGTAGTAGGCTCCATAAAGTGCTAAGTAGTCAAAGAAAACATAAAAAAGAGTAACATAAGCATCAAAAACATCATCATAAGTATTATTTTCTAGATTTTTAATTTGAAGGAGAATTCTTCTCTTCAACAGTATTCCATGAATTGATTTTTTGGGATGCTTGCTTATTCTCTTTTGCAATCCTTTTCTTGCAATTTGCTATATGATGACTTAGTCTCTTACAATAATGACAAGTACCAAAAAATTTATTTATGTTTTACAAAGAAATTGTATTGCTTTATGAAGAATTGGGTGTAGATGTAGAAGATTTGTTATCGTGCGTACTATTGCTTTCTTGAGATGGTTCCTTTGATTTTTGTCTTTGTAACCATGGTTGATTGTGAATTTGGGGCAAGACATATTCCTCCTAGATTGCTCTTCTTGTAGTAATAAAGTTTGTAGCTTTGCAAAAGTAAATTCTCTCATATTAAGGGTAAGAGAAGTAATAAAATACAAATATGAATCAAGTAGAGAGTTAAGTGTAATATTTACCAAGTTCGCATTTGATATAGTTTAATCAACACATACAAGCTATTCTTGCAAATCACTTGTCAGTTTAAGATGCTCTGGAATACTTTGCCCCTCAAACACACACAAATTTATCAATTCGCTTCAGAATATCATACATGACTCTTGAATACTTTGCCCCCTCAAACACACATAGATTTGTCAATTTGCTTCAGAATATCATACATGATTGTATTTGAGGAATAATTTTTCTTTTTAAAGAATGAGCAAAAAATGCAAGAGCTTGAACACCTTTTGCATCCCATCTACTTTGTTTGAGGGTAGAAACCACTAGTTCTTGTCTACTTGAGTCTACCACAGAAGAGGTTCTTGTTATCTTGATGTAGATGCTTCTATAGTACCACCACCAAAACGATGAGGAATTGAGCTTGAAACAACACCCCATGAATTCTTTGCTATAGGCAATTTTTGCATCATGAAACTCCATAAAGGAGAGTGGCAAGAGGCTTCAAGTTTTTCTTCAATTATAAGAGCTCCAAGCACATTGCATTGATCTCCATTTCCCATCCTATATCTAAAAGTTCCTTTTTCTTATACCAAAGGTTGGAAGTCGAGAATCTTTAGATTTTAGATACACACATGAGAGCAACAAGAGAAAATGCTCCACGGACTCCAAATCCTATGACATAAGCTACTAAATTATGGAAATTCTACAAAAGGTACATACATAGAAGTAGTTCTCTATGTAGAATCATTATGTGATACAAGATAGAACTTATATGTGTGAAAAAGAACCTTCAAAACTTATAATATACTTGCTGTAATTGAAAAAAAACCATCAAGAGGTTGTAGCTCTTGATTCTTCACATGAGAAGCCACCCAAACTGATTATCAATGGTGATAAATCAATGTAGTAGCTATAACAAAGTAATTTTAGTAGGTACAAGCCTCCAAAGACTTGTTATAAGTGAGGAATCAGTGCAGAAACCTAATAAAAATGGTTAAGAACAAGTAGAACACAATTATGGTAGCCATGTGAGAGGTAGAAAAGCTTTGGAAAGCTACTTTGTTTGGTTGTTTTAAAACAAAAAACACATTGTGTGCTAAGCTAGAATTTATAAGAGTTGAATATATAGAAACTTAAAAATCTCTCAATATACTGATCGAATTAGATGAAAACTTCATGAAATGATCTACAAAAAGTAACCTTTGAAATGAGTATAAAAGCAACTCGATTTGCCATCTCTATAGTTAGAAAATCAAAATTTTATTTATGAAAAATATAAAAAAAACTAAAAAGTAAATTTAACCTTCCAAAGCTATTAGAAACTCAAGGAGAGCTCAATTGAAATTGATTCCCAACAATAATACCCAACCCAATCAGATTCAAAAAAGGCATGTAAATTTGGCAATATTGACCCCCTACCACTTTGGATCAAACAACCTGAGTTATTGACTACTAGATATGTAGCAAAAGATACACTTATAATTGGTTGCAAATGCTTGACACTTGGGACATGAATAAATTTCCTCATTTGAGAGACAACAAATAGATTGTCAAGCTAATTAATGCATACATAAATAAAGCATCCAACAACTTGTTGAGAAAGACCAACATCATGAAGACCCAATTGTACTATTTTTACTTGGGATTTATGATGGACTTATCGTCCTCCAGGCTTAAACACTATAATAAAGTTTCAATGTATTTTCTTTGACAAGAAGAAATGCCTTCGTGATTTTGCATGCATTGAATGTCCAAATACTGATGAAAATACCCAAAATTTGACACTTCAAAAGAAGTATACAAATCAGCCTTAAACTCAACAATATGCATCTTTTTAGGAACAATGCATATCATGTCATCAACATAAATGGCAATGATTAGAAGCACATTGTTTGCACACTTCACATACAAAGTGATTTTGCTTAGACTATTACAAAACCCATGGGCTAATAAGTAGCATTTCTTTTTTCATATGAAGAACTTGGTCCTGTCTTCAATTGATACAATACCTCTCTTAACACGCAAGCTTTCTTTTCATGCATGTTTTGCAAAAGAACACATGATTTAAAAACATCTACTTCTTCATGTATCCCTTCAAAAATGTAGTTTTTTATGTTGAGTTAATGTGGTTCTAGCCATTGTGAGCTAGAAGTGCATATATGCTATGAGTGGTTTTCATACAATGTGTGGGAGAAAAATTAGTGCCTTATTCTTGAGGATAACCTTTGATACACGCATAAACTTATAGCAATCAATTCAATCATAGACCTTGCATTTTATCTTGCAAAACCATTTAGTGCCAATGGTTTTATTTTCAAAACATAGATCATATAAATCTAAGCACCATTATTCATAATAGCATCAACTATCCATTTTTTTGATTTTCATGGTTCATAAAAGAAAACATGCAGTTCTCAATAAAAAGGCTAGAGATATTCATTGCAATAAAAATTTGATGCAAAAGAGGCACCATGGAGCTTGACCTAGTACAATAAGGCATAGGTACATTTAACTTATTGTTTCTCAATTCCTAAAATAGCCATTTTGCAATAGATTTTGCCTGATCAAAGATTGTTCCTCATCAATAAGTGCATCCTATATATTTGCATCATAAATGAAATAATCTATATCGTCATTCAAGACTTGCATAGGATAATAATTTGCCACAATAGAAGATACATTTGAAAACCCACCAATGAAAAGAGGAAATAAGAGTCATACACATCCTTTTGACCTCATTGGAGTATCATCCAACTTGCTTAACCAAAATACTCATCCTCTAAAAATTATAGCTTGACTAACCAAAATATGCCTATTAGTGGATGATACATATAACAATCTTTTTTTTAGAGATGTACGTAACAATAATATATTTCAATGCCCTATCATCCAACTTCTTGCATTGTTTCTCAAATATTAATACATGTGAAAACCAATGGAAAAATTTTAGATGAGAAACTATGGTTTGTAGTCATGCCAGTAAATGCTTGACTTTTGATCATACATAATTTCATTCCCATGACATACCTATTTTTTCTCTTAGCAATACCATTTTTTTGTGGTGTATATGGCATTGTACATTAGTGTTTTATCCAACACTCAACTAGGAATGCATTCAATTTAGAGGGCATATACTCCCCCATTAATAAAAAAAGGGGTGAAATTTGACATGTTTCATTATTTTCATCCACAATCAACATCTATTGAGAGCATAGAAAAACTTGGCACTTTTACTTGAGTGGATAGAACCATGGTTGCTTGGAGAGTTCATCTAGAATTTCATGACGTACATGTAACTACCAAAAATGGTGTGTGCATAGGATCATAGACATCCCTATGAATGAGCTGCAATTTGTGTGCAACTCTTACTACAACGTTTTGCCAAAACAAAGAACTCTAAATCTTACCCAAAATTTTGCTCTCACATACATATTTAGAAGGTGTCTCAATTCTAGGCAAAAAGGAAATCATATATATTTTTTTAAGGCAAAGAGGAATAACAAAAACTAGATTACAAAAGTGTGCATGCCAAAGTTTGCATATGAGATGGCCAAGAAATCTTGAATTTGATGTGTATAAACATCCAAAATTTTCCACAATCAATGATCTTATACAAATCATGACATAAATTAAATTTCCATTTTTCTTGACCATTAGGAAGATCATGAAATGTACACCTATTGCCAATACCAAACCAATCTTGGCTAGTGCTACCATTGATAATAGATTCTTCTTGATCATTGGCACATATGAAGCATCTAATAATGTGTATGATTATGAGATGGTGGATCATAATAACATTGTGTAGTAAATGCCCATTCCGCATCATATGCAAGGTTAGCACACTCAATTTGAGAAGCATAAGTGTCTATAAAAATCATCCTTGTCTCTTTATCCTTTGCATCCTCATCAACAAAAATAGGATAGTGATTTATAGCAAGATCACTTGCCTTATGTTACTTGAAAAATAGTTTTTTGCTTATCCATTCTCTTCTCATGTTTTCCTTGATTTTAGTATTCAACATATACAAATTTTTGCTTACTAGAGCAAGATCCCCATTTTTACATGACCTTCTAAATAGAAACAAAAGCTTGATCTAGAACATGGATAATGGACTCATTTTTCCTAGATTGATCCTCATGTACAAAAACAAAAAATACCTCTTCAAATGTTAAGGCATTTGCATTGTCTAGTTCATAAAGAACAATCTAATAAGAATAAGGCAACCCATTGAGAACCATATGCACAATTCATTTATCTAATATAATTTTATCTACAACAATCTATTTATCTTTTAAATCTTTCATATTGTTAAGGAAATTTTCAGTTGAATCACCTTCTTTCACATACCCACTCTCCATTTTTTTTTAAGGCAAGAAAAATGAGCCTCATTTTCTCCTTGATAAAATGGGGCAAGAGTATCCTAAGTGCCCTTAGTTTTTTTGCATGGATGAACATAGGGATAATGGCACAATTTATAGAAAAAGAATTCAAGGAATGTGTTTGTGCATCTTTAGTGTCCCATTGATGTAGATCTATACTAGTTGGGGTGCTTGTGGTGTATTTGACATAGTGAAAATAGGATCTACAAGCGGACTAAAAATTAGACTGCACCAAAACTGAAACCTAAAACATCCCCAAACACCACCTCCATAAACTATATTTTGAGAATTCATACTTATAACATAATATATTTTAAGACCTTTGATCCACATTTCCTTTGCAAGAAACACATGGCACATCATGTATGCCTATAATAGGTACTTGGAACCATCAAAATTTTCCTCAATAGATGTCATGCACACATCATTGTTCTTAATGATGACTAATGATTTTACCCCCTAACAAGAAAGTTTATGATTTATTGAAAAAGTTAAGCTAATTTACCTCGTGAAGCTCCACTATGCTTAGAGGGGGAATTTAGGGCACTTGCACTGGTGAATAGAAGCTTGAACAAAAATTGGTGCAAAAGAGAAGATTACCTATGTAGTTTTTGCAATAGTGCATTCAAATATTGAAACAAGCTAGAATCAAACTTTTATCTTGCATCAATCTCTTCAAGTTTTTTTATAGCATCGACCTAATAATGCTCATCAAGTTGCATAAATATTTGAGAAAGTGAGTAGGTATATGATGATGATATGTATAAGAAATGGCTTGCTCGAATACTAATTATTGGAGTTTGGGTTGCAAGAACACACACAAAAAACATGAGGAAGAGGTAGAAAAAGCTTTATGCACAACATACAATGTATTACTAATTATGGAATGTACAAAGATAAGTAGCCTATTATGATTATGGGAATATATACAAGTTGAAGGGGAAATATCTTAAAGAGGGAAAAGGGTGCCTCCTCCTAAGTGTGTTCACGCACATCGCTGCCAAAATATGTTGTCATATTTCTCTCTATTTGTCCCTTTGCATGTGATTGCATGTGTGTTTGCTATATTTGGGAGGGAGGAAGATGGAAATGATATGATAAAAAACAATGCTTTTAAGTTAAGAAATCAAAGACTTTCGATTTGTGATAAAAGGATATGCAAGGAGAAGAAATTCAGTTTAGGACCTCATTTTCCTTGATTTTAATCACTTCCATTTAAATTATTTACGATGCTTCAAGAAGCCCTATGTTGAATCACTACTTATGCCATTTTGTGCACATTATATATAGAGAAAGAAAGTTTCAACACACCTTTGCATAGATAAATCACAAAGATGTTGTGGGCTAGTTCTAGAGACTTGAAATGAAAATATGGAGGCATCGAAGTGTACCAAGTGAAACCAAAAATATCTCCAACTATTAGGAAAAGAGTTTTTCAAGTTTTCTTTAAGAATTGGAAGATCCTCAAAGAAAAAAGATAGTCATGTGAGCTATTAAGTGCTACCAAGAACTAGTACGAAGCATTCAAAACCACTTAAACATGATTCAAAACCACCTGAAATTCCACCAATATGGAAAAAAAATTGTATAAACTTACAAAAAGTCCTCAAAGATGAAGGTGGATGGAAGAATTTGGTGAAAAACAGGGTTCATTGGTGGTATAATGAGATGAGAAATATCAATAAAAAATACATCATGATAATGAAGACGATGAACAAAAAATCATAAGAAAAAGGAAGAAACATTTCGACTAAATGAAAAAAATCTATGGATAAGCCTCCCTCCAACTTTCATGGATCCCCTTTTCTATCACCCCCCCTTGTTTGTCGTGCCTATTTGTTGTGCCTATCTATCGTGCCCATCTATTGCACCCCCCCTCCCTCCCCCCCTTCGATCTATCATGCCCTCCCCTCCCATGTCATGCCCAATCTATCATTTAAGTTTATTATTTATGACAAACTAAAAAATTGAAAGTCAGATACTCTATGTCAAAGTTGTTTGACATGTTCATTAGTCATCACCAACTGTATGATTGGAGTTAACAAAAAATGAAAGCATAAGCCTCTGCAAGCCCTCTCATATTGTTATGAGAGAAATTTCAGTTTGGAAAAGAGTCGAAAGAGTAGATCATTGTAGCCTTGAGATATCTAGGTAGTGAGAGTGGATCCAACATTGCTTGCTTTCGACTTTCAAAGATGGCTTAGATAGTCAGTGTTAGATGGTGTAAGAATTTTCAAGCTTGCTTGTCTGGCTTGGGATTTCATGGCAGGGATCCCCCACTTGTTGGTGGTGAGTAATGTGGGTCTACCATTGGAGGATAAAACCTCTGGTGCTTCTCTATAGCTTTTTGGTGTTAAGCTCCCGATTTTCTCCCTTTGAAGGGAGGATATTTTGGTGAAGAAAGAAGAGCTCAAGAGAAACTATCTCACCAATCAGTTGTTTGGTCCTAAGCCCCCTCTTGAGCCCTTGTGATAATGTTCATAAGGAGTGGTTCCCTCCCAACTTGATTGTCAGCAAGTGTTAGTTCTTTCAAGCTAATCATGTGCTCTTGGTTGTCAAAAATGATGATATGGCCTTGCAAGATTTGCAAATTGACACATGGCAGGTATGGAGAACTACCTTGTGCCTTTTTAAATGGTTTCTTGAATTCATCCCAAATAGGTGAAACCCCCTATGCTATCCACTTTAGATTGAGCTCCCAAACTTTCAATTTTCCTATATGGATTCATAAGGGAAATTGTATCGCCCATCGGCTAGCCTGTCGCCTTAAGAGAAGATGTAAGGGATTTCATCTATGAAGGTAAAAAACATTTTTTCAATGCAAGATGGCACCCATAGATTTGTGTTGAAGTAGATCTAAGCAAAGATCTCCCTTCCAAAATTTCCATAGACATTGGAGAAGAGAAAACCATGGATTATGAGACTATATATACAAGAACTTGCCAAATGCTTGCTTTCATTGTGGATTGCAGGGCCATAGAATAAAAGAATGTCTTTTGAGACAGAAATCCATTAAGAACAAGAAACATCTTGAAAAAGCTGATGTAATAGGGAACAAAGAAGCTTTAATGGCTCAGAGCATGTCAGAAGATCATCCTTTGGATGCCGAGAAAGGGAAGGAAACAAAAGTCATGGAGATGGACCCCGAAAACCTCATGGAAGTGAGATGAAGAAGAAGAAGAAGAAGCCCTAAGGGTACTATTGAGAAGAGTCCCTCTTGCATGGATCCAGAAACAAATATTTTTTGAAACTTAGAGAAGGAGGTCAATGAATTTGATTACCCAAGGGGAGTGAGTCACTATGACTATTGCAATGATAGGAAAACTCTAGAGGATTCCACTTGCAAAGAAAACAAACAAGAAGGATGCACCACCAGCAAAGAGGATGGAATCACCACTAACAATGATGATAACCAGCTCAATCGTTGGATTCACAATTCCCAAAAAGGATACCAAAATCGTTTGCGAAGAAGACTTCTCACAAAAAAAACAATCGACTTAGATACCGTGGAAAAGCCCCCTTAAGGGTAACCTCCTATGTCAGGACCCCTCAACCTCAAAGAAAAAATATGATGAGAAAAAAAGAAAAAGAGGGAGAAGGCCCCTCCATGTTGAGATATCCAGCTCAACATGTGATGATCCAGAATGACACGTATCATTTTTTTCATTTCTCTGACATGTATAGTAGTCACACCAGTATATGTCAGGGACACTCCATTGAGCTTTATTAGATTTGTCTACCAAGAGTGATGACACATTTGTTTCTTGCCAGCTCATTCGTGGAAATTAGGTTTCGTATTGTTCTTTATTTATTGCACTTGTTGTATTCTTGTTCTTAGGTCATTCTTGTACATTCCTTTTATGTAATAGAAGAAGAAGAAGAAGAAGAAGAAGAAGAAGAAGAAGAAGAAGAAGATCATTCTACCTTGCCTCAATCTGTGTGTGTGCGCTTCTCCTTGATTGTGAGTGTGTGTGTGTGTGAGCTCTCTTCCTTATCTCCTCCCTTGTGACGTGGTATCAGTGCCAATGTGACTGTAGAGAGCTTGAGGAGAAGGCCGACGGTGAAGAGTACCGGAGAAGGCATGATTCACAAACGACCTCAGATTGCTATGAAGATTGGTGTGAAGGTAGAAGACCTCAAAATATTTTCGTGCATTATCCCTTTAGGGTCTGATCAGAGTTTCAGAGCCGTCTCGACCTCTGTTTTGAGTCCGCGTCATGGGGCCCACAAAAAACTAGGTCAATTTGCAAAACTCTAACTTGCATCCTATTCCGCAACACTCATATATCCCAGATCCAGAATTTCAAGAGATTCCCTGTATTGTTGATACACAAAAACTGTGTTTTTTTGAGACCAAACTGTCATATCATAGTGCGACAGTGTTCAAGCAGAAGTGCTACTTGTAGTGTTTTGCAGTGTTGTAAATGTTGGAGGAAATGGTGGATAGTCACAGGAGATGAAGTGGTGTAGCTAGATCCTGCTTCACATCTACTAAGAATGATGGATGGAGAGTGTAGTGGGCCTCTTTAGGTAGCTAATGAGCACAAATAACCATATATGTTGCTTGGAAGATGATCCAAAAATCAATGGATCAAAACAAATACGTTGAAGTTGATGCAAGAACAAAGAACTTGCTATTTTTGTTCTTACACCTGTTCAATGTTGTGAACAATTCTCTGAGCACAAGAGTAATTGGCTTAATTCCTTTTGGGGAACTCAAATTAAATTATTAAGCTATCAATCATGAGTAACTTCATAAAAAATGATGGACTACATGCAGAGAAATAAATTTAGCAAGTCATAGCTCCATCCCGACATTCACGAGCTGCTACAATTATCAGAATAGTGAGCAAAGATACATTAATATCTCACGATCCTGAGAAGTATTGCTAATGAACTTTGTAGGAGTGTAATACACAATATGCTGAAACTAACATGCTTTAAATCATGGCAAATGACCAACTCCACACTGAGAACAAACTTTGAGAAGATCACTGCTCTGATGGAGTTATAACAGAGAAGTTGAATGAGAATGTAATGATCATATATGTATTAAAACATGTAAAATACAATGTCATTGGCAATCATACATTGCTCAATGTGTGAGAGGTGAATGAGCTATGATGTGAGCTCTCACTTCACAATGATTGTCTTCCAATATGATCTCCCAAGGTCAAGATACACGCGGGTTGTTTTGATCCTCTTCTTATAGTCATGCTTGGAGCCAAAGTTTGAATTCAAATTCAAACTTCTACCTAAAAGGTGAATCCTAAAGTATAGGATAGATTCTCTCATGACTCAACAACCTACAGATTTGTGATTATAGAGCTTCCAAACTCCATGTGGGTGTAATCCACTTTTACAAGGATAAATATGAAGGATTTTTACAAGAGACTAATCATATGAAGTCTTGCATAGGTTATGCCAATAAATCAAGCATAAGTGACTTAACCAAGTATGTGGGCTTGGGTTTGATTGCATCAACAGTGAATTGCTTCAGAAATGGCAAATGCAGATGGAATGAGTCAGCTTATGAGCAATAAGCTTGTCAAAAACAACTTCCATGCTTGGAGATTCAAAATGATGAGTTTCCTGATGGGAAAAGGCTACTGGAAGTACATCAAAGGAGAGAATGAAAATGATTTGTAGTTACCAGAGAGGAATCAAGCTGCGGACCAATTAAGAGCATATGAGGAATGGAATCAATTGCTGATGTGCTACATGTTCCAAATATAACAAAGAATCTGGTTTCTATTGGTCAAATGGTTGACTAGGGATTACAAGTTAGGTTCAATACTGATGGGTTATATGTAGGAGAGTACAAATAGGGTGGACGATTGATTTCCAAAGGAAATAAAGTGGGTAGGATGTTCACCTTAAATGTGAAAATTCCTGAAATAAATGCAGCCATGTTTGCAAAAGGTGCAAGAGTTATTATTGATATAGAGATGTGACACAAACACATTGGACATGCCAACTTGCAAAGGCTGAAATTGATGCAGTCAAAGGAGATTGTCCATGAACTACCAAATTTCAAGGTTGTAGAGATGCAAAAGGTATGTGCAGCATGTCAATTTGGTAAATAGTCAAGATCATTGTTTCGGCATGACAAGCATGTTAGTGAGAGTGTGCTAGAAATAATACATATAGATGTTTGGGGTCCTGCAAAGACCACATCTATGGGTGGTTGCAGGTTTTATGTTACTTTCATTGATGAGCATACACGAAAAGTATGGGTATATTTCATGAAAGAGAAGCGTGAGGTGTTCAGTCACTTCCATAATTTTAAGGCCATGGTGGAAAAGCAGATAGGAAAGTATATTCAGACATTAAGGTCTGATGGAGGAGGTGAATACATGTCAAATGAGTTCAACTTTCTTAAAAATCATGGAATTCGACGATAATTTTCATGCAGGTACATACCACAATAGAATGGCATTGCTGAATGCAAAAATAGACATATTGTAGAAATAGCAAGAGCTTTGATGGCTGAGAAGAATATACCTCATTGTTATTGGGCAGATGCTGTGCATACGACTGTATACATTATGAATAGAACTCTAACTACTGCTATACATCAAGTTACACCTAAAGAGAAGTTCACAGGTAAAAAGCCAAACTTATCACATATGAAAGTTTTTAACTATATTGCATATGTACATGTTTCAAATGAGTCGAAGATGAAGCTTGATCCAAAAGCAGAAAAAATTATTTATTGGATACTCCCTTGAGCAAAAGGGATATAAATGTTATAACCCACTCACACGACAGGTGAAGGTAAGCAGAGATGTGGTATTTGATGAAATGTCAAGCTTTTATGCAGATGTCAAAGATGGGCTTAATCTTAAATCAAACGACAAAGAAAATGCTGAAAAGTCGAGTGCAGAATCTCAAGTTTTGAGTGGACCAGATGCATCACCAAGCAATAGTTCCAACTCAAATCCATGGAGTGGAAGATTGTGTGGAAATTTCAGTCTAGCAAATTCATCAAATACATCCACGAAAGGTAAAGAAAAACTTTCTACTGGTAGTAAAACATGGGTAGGCTTTGAAGACATTGATGGAGATTCAAGCGGTTCATAAAAGAGTCTTGATGAGGAACTTTGATTTCCCTCTATGAAGACTCCAGGAGTAAGAAAGACACATGTAAATGTTAGAAGGTGAAGTGATCCAGGACCAAGAAGATCTGGGAGGATGCAGAATTTAGTGCAACGCTTGATGTATGATAGTTATATGGCTCGTCATTGTGCCTACATGACCAATGTAATACAAGATGTTGAACATTCTTGTTTTGAAGATGCAATTGGAAATCCAGACTAGGAAAAATTTATGGATGAGGAGATGGCTGCACTTTATGGAAACAAAACATGGAAGTTGGCTCCATTGTCGTAGGGAAAGAAACCCATAGGTTGCAAGTGGGTTTACAAGGTAAAGCACAATGCTAATGGTAGCATAAGTAGGTACAAAGTGGATGAGGAGATGGCTGCACTTTATGGAAACAAAACATGGAAGTTGGCTCCATTGTCGTAGGGAAAGAAACCCATAGGTTGCAAGTGGGTTTACAAGGTAAAGCACAATGCTAATGGTAGCATAAGTAGGTACAAAGAATGATTAGTAGCAAAAGGATATGCACAGACATATGGCATTAATTATGAGGAAACATTCACCCCTGTAGCTAAAATTTCTACTGTCAGAACATTTGTTGCATTAGCTACAACAAAAGGATGGACTTTGCATCAGATGGATGTGAGGAATGCTTTCCTACATGGTGAGTTACAGGAAGAAGTATACTTGGACCAACCACAAGGATATGAAGATTCAAATAATCCAAAATATGTTTGTAGGTTTCAAAAGGCTTTGTATGGGCTGAAGCAAGCTCCTCTTGCATGGCATGCAAGGATTGCTGATTACTTAACAACAATTGGGTTTTCTATGTGTGATGCAGATTATTCACTATATGCAAGGAAGAGTGATGATGGCATTAGAATTGTGGATATTTATGTTGATGACTTGATTGTAGGTGGTGATAATGAAGACAACATTAAAGAGGTAAAGCAACTTCTTACGCAAGAATTTGACATGAAAGAGCTTAGTGTGCTGCACTATTTCTTGGGCATTGAGTTTATACATACAGAAACATGCATTTGGATGTCGCAAAGGTAACATGCCTTGAGTATGCTGCAAAAGTATGGTATGGCTGATTGTAAGCCAATTTCTATGCCATTAGCTCAGAATTTGAAGTTTGATACTACATCAGGTGAAGCATTGGAAAATGCTACTATGTATAGTAAAATTGTGGAAAGTTTGATATATCTCACAATTACAAGGCCTGATCTAAGCTACAATGTTGGACTTGAAAGTCAATTTATGCAGGTTCCCAGGAAGCCACATTTGGATGCTCTGAGGTGCACTCTACGTTATGTGAGTGCTACATTGGATTATGCATTGTTTTATGAAGCTGGTGTAGATTTGCAGGTTCACGGATACACCGATGCAGATTGGGCTAGTAGCATTCCAAATAGAAGATCCACTAGTGGCTTTCTATTCTCACTTGGGAATGCAGCTATTACATGGAGCAGTAAGAAGAAACCCACTGTTTCTTTTTGGAGTACATAAGCTAAGTATAGAGATGCTGCAATGGAAGCATGTGAGGCATCATGGCTAGAGATGCTACTTGCAGATTTAGGTGTGAAAGTGCAAAAGCCTATCACCATCTATTGTGATAATCTCAGCAGCATATAGTTAGCACAAAATCCTATTTTCCATGCTAGAACAAAGCATATTGAGTTACATTATCACTTCATCAGAGAGAAGGTATTATCAGGTGATATTGATCTTGCCTATGTGAGAACAAATGAGCATTTTGTTGATATTTTCACTAAAGCACTTGGAGTAGAGAAGGTGAAGAAGTTTCAGAAGATGATTGGATTAGAGGATATGGCATTGAGCTTGAGGGGGAGTGTTGAGATATCAAGCTCAAGATGTGATGATCCAAGATGACACATATCATTTTTTTCATTTCTCTGACATGTATAGTAGTCACACCGATATGTGTCAGGGACACTTCATTGAGCTTTATTAGATTTATCTACCGAGAGTGATGGTACATTTGTTTCTTGCTAGCTCACTCATTCGCGGACATTAGGTTTTTCCTTATGTATTATTCTTTATATATTGCACTTATTGTATTCTTGTACATTCCTTTTATGTAATAGAAGAAGAAGAAGAAGAAGAAGAAGAAGAAGAAGAAGAAGAAGAAGAAGAAGAAGAAGAAGAAGAAGAAGAAGAAGAAGAAGAAGAAGAAGAAGAAGAAGAAGAAGAAGATCATTCTTCCTTGCCTCAATCTCTTTGTGTGTGCTTCTCCTTGATTGTGAGAGTGTGTGTGAGCTTTTCCTTATCTCATTCCTTGTGACAGTCCCCACAAAGAATTTAACCTTCGAAAATGATAATAGTTTCTTTCAATGTTAGTAGGTTGTCTAAACCCTCAAGAGCGGCCATTATTGGTCACTGAATCCATAATAAAAGCCTAAATCCAAACTTCATATGTCTTCATGAGATCAAAATTGACAAGGAGGACCTTCAAAAGAGACTGAAATATATTTCATCGTCCCATGTATGGATCTTCACCGCACACCCGAGGGGAAAGGATGGCTGAGTTATCGAGATTAATAGCAATTGGTATGCTAGACTTGTGGATACCCAGGTTGATCAGAACCATCAGTGGATTGGTGCTTCCTTTGGGGGTCCTCTTGAGTTCACCATAGTTTGCATATATGCTCCAAATATCGATTCGAAAAGAATTGCAACTTGGAATCCTTGGACTCTCTACCCCTCAATGTCATTCTTTGTGGGGACTTTCGTATGGTGGAGGCTCTTTCTAAAAGATGGGGAAAAGAGGGCTGACGATTGATAGTCATGAGAAGGATGCTTGGGACCAAGTCAAGCTCCACGTGGATCTGGTGGAGATCAAAGAGGAGGCTGGTTTCTCTTGGTCGATTCGAATCTCTAGTTTGGAGTTGACTTATGGAAATCTAGACTTGATAGGAGCTATATTATGCAAAATATCATCAATAAGTGGGTCCCCCCTTCCCTCTCCCAGTGTGTGGACCTTATTGTCTCTGATCACCACCCAATTGTGCTTACTCTCAAGCTAATCATCAATCTCAAGAAAGTCCCTTGTTTCATGCCAGTCAGACAATGTTCTCATTCCCCTTGGTCGAGTAGGAGATTACCACTACCTAGAAATGGGCCTTTGCCACCCCCTCCTTGTCAGCGAGGTGTTGGATCATGAATACACAACACATCTTGGTCAAGACTCAAAAGAATCTTCAAAACATTCATTGAGGTAGAAGGGAACATCTTTATCGAAGGCTTAGGCATCTTGAGGAAGAAGTAGAAGAAGTCCAATCTCAATACTAGACAGGGTTCCGAAAAATCACAAGCATGCAAAGATACAAAGAAGAAATTCAAAAAAAGAATCTATAGCTATACTTTAAAGATTAGTGGGTGGGAAAGGTGGACAAAACTACTAAAGAGATGTCCAGCCTCCTCAAGAAGAAGCAATCCATTTTATTATGGATATGGATGGCCTTGAGTGCAAGACAAATGAAGAAAATAGTAAGTTGATTGTCAATCACTTTACCCAACCTTTGGGGGTTTCCATGCCTCTTTCTCCTTATGGACATGATTGCAGACGACCATCTTTAGAGTCAGAACCAAAAGAATTCCACAAAATATGAAGCCTCTTCTTGAATGTCCTATTTCAAATGAAGAGATTCTTGAAGTTATTGATTCACTTCCTGATGGCAAAAGCCTGATGCTAGATGACCTCACCAATGAGTTTTTCAAGACCTTCAAGCATGTGGTGATTACTCCATTACATTTGGTGTGCCAAGAGGCAATATCATTTTGTGCACCATGTGAATGTCTCAATGAAGGAGTTATCAAGCTTATTCACAAAAAAATTAGCAAAAGCATGATTGAAAATTGGTGTCCAATTACTATGTTACAAGCCGGGTACAAGATCCTTGCTAAGGTTATTGTTAATTGAATTGCTTTCACTTACAAAACTGGATAAGTGATGATAAAAAAGGTTTCATCAAGGGGAGTTCCATCCTCAAGACTATCATTGTTGCTTGGGAAGGATTGGTTTTTGCTAAAGAATTTTCTCAAGATGTCCTCTTCCTTAAGATTGGCTTCGATAAAGCTTATGACAGGTTCAAGTGGGACTTCATCCTCCAATCTTTGAAAGACCTGGGTTGTGACTAGAAATTCATTCATCTCAGATAAACATCATTGGCCAGGTTTCTCAAGATATTTGATTGAAATGTTCTATCAGCCAAGGATGCCCCTTGGCCCCTCTTCTCTTTGCAATCATTGTCAATGGTCTCAACGATCTTGTTAAACATCACACATGCTTAGGTCTTATTCAAGGTCTCTTTCTTCCAGATGATTCAATGTTTTGATGGGTCAATGACACAATTGGGATCTTTCTAAGCTTGATAACAAGTTGATGTACTAGAAAGGTACGTAGATCAACATGGTGGGGCAAGCTATGGTGTTTAACACATTCCTTGTTTCTTCAATTATTTTCTTTCTCTCTTGTTGGAGATGGAAGGACCAAGAGATTATCAATTTGGAAATAATTTTCAAAAAAATTCCTTGGATGGGAGACCCAAATAGAAGGGATGTCCCCAAATTTAAATGGGCTACTTGCATAAGCCAAAAAGATCAAGGTGGTTTGGGCATTCTATATATTGAAGGAATGGCCAATAAGTTGGTGACCAAATGGTTAATTAAAGCATGGAGCAATAGGGATGCTTCTTGGTCCGAATTGATTTTCAGAAACAAGAGCATTCTTAGGTTTGCGGGCCTTCAAGTGTGGAAGGGTCTTGATATTCTCACTCTTTTGTTCTCCCCTTATTAGATGACTCCCAGAGGCATGAGCTTAGCTTGCTCTCTATGGAAGAGTTGGAACAAGGTGAAACAGTTTGTCAAGGTCAATGAAGATTGGAAATAGGCAGTTTCTATTAGACAAAATGATTTGATCTTGTTCCTTATCAAGGACATCAGTGATGTTGAGTCTTGGAACCTCAAAAAAACTAGGAAAGTTTGGAACAAAGGTTTTCATGTATTGAAACACCTCTGGTATCAAGAAACATGCCAATGGGTTAGATTTGAGGACATTGACTTGGGTAGGAGAGTTTACTATGAAGAATGGTGCTTGTTGTGGAGCAGATTCAATGCTTGGGAGTGCTTGAAGACTCGCTTCCTTATTGGGCATGGCTCCCCTCACTATGAGGGTTTTAGATGGCACAATGACAATAGGCTTGATAAAATCCCAAGATCCAAGAAGAATGTGAACTTTCATGTCACACTTAGTAGGAGATGGTATCTGGATTGGTCATTTTTTAGGTGGAATTTTAAGTTCCAATCCCTTTTGCATCCCCTCATCGACATAAAAAAAATCAATTCTAATGTGGAAAATCCTCCATCACACCAATGTAACGCTAACAAAATTTGCAGAGCCCCTTCATGGTGTGAATGGTGCCTTCATGGCAATGAGAACATGGGACACATCTTCTTTTCATGCCCCAAGTCAATGTCGGTCAAGCGGTGTGGTAGTGATTGGAACTCCAAGCTATTCATGCAAGATAAAGAGAGATTATTTTGAAAAGAAATTTGATCACCACGAAGCAGCATGTGATAGAAGAGCTATGTTCATTGAACTATGCTTTAACATGTATTGATGCTTCGTAGGTTGATTGCATGATTTATTGCTTCTTATCTTTATTTCCATGTGTTGATTTGTAAACAAGCTGGCATACAGTGTGTACTTTTAACCTTGGATGTCATTATATGTTTGCACTGCATGTGGAAACAGATGTGCATGTATGTGTGCCGCTAGATGAACGGGTGCATAATGTGTGACATTATTTACTTGTGTTTAATCTTATGGGCATAAACATGTGCTCCATATGTGTGTGGTTATACAAAATGAGTGTGCACATGAATGAGCATGTAATTATATGTGTGTATGATGATTTGAGTAAGTTGCTGGATGTAATGGCTGGATGCACTCAGAAGATCAGTTGGTGCTGCAAAACCTGCTTCACACCTGCCCTCTTTTCTCTTCAGATATGCTTAGTAGACTCCTTGAGCTTCCAAATGACACCAAAATATGCTATATGTACTTTGGAAAAAGTTTGAGTAATGACTTGATCAAAACAGACTACTTTGCAAATCACAAGACTTGAAAACTTTCTATTTTGGTCTTGATACCTGCTCAGTGTTATGCTCAGTATGACCAATGTAGTTACAATTTGCAAAATTCCTTCTCGGGATATTCAATTAGCTTAGTAAGCTTCCATTTGCAAGTGGAATGAAAGAAAATGACAAACCACACTCTGAGAAATCAATTTAGCAAACTAAGGTGTACCCCCGACTTTTTAGGAGACTTACAATCACAGACCAGTGAGCACCCCGACTGAGATTTCTCTGTGATGGTAGATCCAATAGCTTTGAAACTTTGTAGGTGTATAGTAGACTTTGAGCTGAATCCAATGCACTTTGAATCATCCAATTTGGTTCAGTAGATCTTGAGATATGCCTCTTGGAAGTTGACAAAGTTGAAGGTAGTCACTCAGAGAAAACAGAGACTATGAATATATGTATATTGATTAAATCTAATGATTGTACATTCCCATTGGCATGTAATGTGATGCTCAATGGTACTCAGAGGTGTAGGCTATGGTGTAGCTCACACACACTCAATGAATGACTCAGAATTGCCTCGGGAAGTGAGAGTCTAACCCGCGACTTTTTTCATAGCTTTTTTATAGGAGTTTTGAAGGAGTTTGAATTTGAATTCAAATTAAAGCTCCCTTGAATCTCTCCACTAGACTTAGGGAGATATTCCCTCAACTAGATCATCTACCTTTCCCACGACTCTAGTCTAGTAGGTGTGATTACATGATTGATAAAGTCATAAAGACTTTCTACATGAGATAAATGGTAATAACCAATAAGCATTGATTCCCATGGTTCAAAGTTCATGTAGATACATCCTTCAAGGGTTCAAGCTTTAGCCTTCCAAGGTTGTAGTGTTCCAAGCCAATGTGTGTAGGCTTGTTTTGCACCAACAGCTCCCCCTCAAGCCAAACACTTTGGCTCAAGTCTTCATCTTTAGTCTTCAATGATTTCCTGCAATCCAATCATGGATTTAAATCTGCATAGCTTGCTTCCATCCAGAGCTTTTGTAAGCAAATCTGCACATTGTATATTAGTAGACACATATGATAATTGAATTTCTTTGCTAAGTAACTTCTCCCTCACATAGTGATAGTGAACCTCTATGTGTTTTGTCCTAGCATGATAAATTGGATTAGCTGCTAGGTGAAGTGAACTTGTATTATCACCAAATATGATTGGTGGCCTTGTGTATAGGCCCAATTCTGAATATAATAACTTCAACCATATGGCTTCTTGAGTGGCATTGGCTAGCCCTCTGTATTCTGCCTCAGTAGATGACAAAGCTACTGTGGGTTGTTTCTTGGATGACCAAGAAATTGGTTTATCACCTGCAAAGCATATGTAACCAGATGTACTCCTCCTGTCATCCTTGCAACCTGCCCAATCTGCATCTGAGTATACCTTAATATCAATGTCTGATGAATATGGAAAGTACAAACCATGATTTTGTGTTCCCTTTAGGTACTTTACTATCTTCTTGGCTGCCTCCAAATGTGGTACTCTTGGTTTATGCATAAATTGGCTAAGTACACTAACACCATATGATATATCAATCCTGGTTAAGGTAGCATAATTAAGACTACCTACCAAACTTTGGTAACCTGTAATATCTTTGAGTTCTTCTCCTTCATGTGCACTGAGTTTGTGGTTGACCTCCATAGGAATGTTTGAGACTTTAGCTTCCTGCAAATTAAACTTCTTGACCATGTCCTGAATGTACTTCTTCTGAGTAATAAAGATACCTGAATTTGTGTAGACTAATTCAAGTCCTAGGAAGTACTTCAATAATCCAAGATCATTGATCTTGAATTCCTTCATCATTTGTCCTTTGATGTGTCTTATTCCCTGAACGTCATTTCCTGTAATAATGATGTCATCAACATAGACACACAAGTATATTACCTCTGAATTGTTCCTTTTTATAAACAATGAAGTATCTGCTTTACTCATCACAAATCCTTGATCTAGGAGATAGGTTGTCAACCTGTAATTCCATGCTCTAGGTGCCTGCTTCAATCCATACAGAGCCTTCTTCAATTTACAAGCATGATTTACCTTATTGGGATCCTCATAGCCAGGTGGTTGTGACATGTAGACTTCTTCAGATATCCATCCATTCAGGAATGCATTCTTCACATCCAATTGGTACATGTTCCAATTCTTGGATGCAGCTACACTCACCATAACTCTGATAGTTGGCATCTTGGCCACAGGAGAAAATGTCTCCTCATAATCAATGCCTTGGGTTTGTGCAAAACCCTTGGCTACCAACCTAGCTTTATACCTGTTTATTGTACCATCTGAGTTCCTCTTGAGTTTGTAGATCCATCTGGATCCTATCACCTTCATGGAGTCCTTCTTGGGTACCAAGTCCCAAGTATCACTCTCCTTGAGAGCCTCCATTTCTTCATCCATTGCTTCCTTCCATTCTGGTTTAGTGATTGCTTCTTCAAATGTACCTGGTTCTTCATTCAAGAGATCCTTTGCAAGATATACAGAGTGCTTGGTTACAAGTGAAGTATCATACCCATACCTAATAGGTTTCTTCTTTTCTCTTTGAGATCTCCTCATAGCTTGAGTTGAGGATTCTGGATTGTCTTCTAGTTGCTTCATCTTCATCTTCCCTTTGGATTTCCAAGCCTTGAACTCTTCAATGTTGATGGTGTCTTCATCATCTGAGCTTGTGTCCTCTTTCTGAATTGGTTCTTGCCTGATAAGCTTGGGAAAGTCTTCTTCCATGTCATAAGGTAGGCTAACTTTCCTGCACTCATTTTCATACCATGAATCATTCTCATCAAATATGACATCTCTGCTTACCTTGAAGCCTTTGTTTGAGGGGTTGTAGAATCTGTATCCCTTTTGGTTCAAATCATAACCAATGAAGATACATTTTTCAGCCTTAGGGTCTAGCTTTCCCCTTACCTGTGACGGAATATGCACATATGCAACACACCCAAAGATTTTGCAATGATCCAGAGATGGTCTCTTACCATGCCAAGCCTCATAGGGTGTCATTCCATCAAGTGTCTTTGATGGCAACCTGTTAATCAAATATGTGGCAGTAGATACACTCTCTGCCCAAAGATAGTTTGGCAATTTTTTCTCATTAAGCATAGACCTAGCTGTCTCTACAATGAGTCTATTCCTCCTTTCAGCTACCCCATTTTGTTCAGGTGAGTACCTTGTAGTAATCTCCCTCTTGATGCCTCTTTCCTGCAAGAAATCTTCAAAGTCATTGGAGAAGTATTCTCCGCCACCATCTGACCTTAGCCTCTTCAAATGTCTACCTGTTTGATTTTCAACTAATGCAAGATACCTTTTGAAACAATTAAATACTTCATCCTTATGTTTCATGAAGTATAAGACAGTCCACCTGCTATAGTCATCAATAAAGGACACATAGTACCTTGATCCAGATATGGATGGCTCCTTGCTAGGTCCCCAAACATCTGTATGCACCAATTCCAAATAATCTTCATGCATAAAACCTTTCTTGGTATAGGGCAATCTGTGTGACTTACCAAATTGACAAGCCCCACACTTGTATATCATGTGTTGCTTGGATACATTAGGTATCCCAAGCACACATTGATCCCTACTCATCTGCTTTAAGGTCCTCTCTCCAATGTGACCTAATCTTTTGTGCCAAATCTCCAATTCTGATAGGGTTTGGTCTTTATAGTTGTACAAAGCAATATTCTTAGTGTCTTCAAGTTCAAAGGTAAACAATCTACCTGATTTCTCTCCCTTGGCTATCCTTCTGAATCCATGTCTTGGATCCTCCACATATGCACCATGTTGAGTGAACCTGACCTGTAGACCTTTTTCAACAATCTGATCTACACTCATCAGATTCTTGGTGATTGTTGGAACATACAACACTCTGCTTAGTAAATTCTAATTACCATCACTTGTTTTGACATTGCCTACTTTAACAACTGAATGTTTAGTGTCATCACCTGTCTGCACTTGGTGCTTGCCTTTGGGTTCTTCCAAATCAGAGAGTAAGGCAACATTTCCAGCTACATGGTTAGAGCAACCTGAATCAATATAGAACAAATGATCATCATTGATACCTGACTTAGATGTCATGTTCATGATCAACAAGGAATCATCTTGCTCCTCTGCATAATTGTTGTAATCCTTCCTATTCCTGTATCCACCTTGATAGTTGCCATTGTGATTGTAGTTGTTGTTATAATTATTGTTGTAGCCATGGTAGCCTTGAGATTGGTTGAATCTGCCTCTGCCTTGAGAGTATCCTCCTCTTTGGTGACCTCTTCCTCTTTGGTTCTTGTAGTTTTTGTAGCATTCATCTGTAGTATGGTTAGACAAGCCACAAATATTGCATGGAGATTGGTTGTAGGGTCTCCCCCTACCTGACTTACCTCCTCTGCCCCTACCTCTAGATGATCTACCTCTCCCTGCATAATTTGCTTGGGAGGTAGAGCCTTCTTCATCAACCTTCTTGCTTTTACCCTTGTCTTTAGTCTTCTTATCAGTATATAGGGCAGAGGGATTGTTACCTTTTGATTGCTCTCCATTCTTTGTGATCTTTGCTTCATGTGTAAAGAGTTGTCCAATCAGAGTTGTTAGATCAGGTGCTTGGATGTCCATGTACAAGTCCATTGCAGTGGTAAAGCTCTCCCACTTGTCATCTGCCTTTAGTCCATTGATCACTTGTCTGACTATTTGCTCTTCCTCAATTTCTTCTCCAACACTTGCAAGTTGATCTGCAATGTCTTTGACTTTGGTGACAAAATCTGAGACACATTGTTTTGATTGCTTCCTAAGAGTTGTAAACTCAATCCATAGCTGATTCTTTCTGGCCCTTGTGCTTGATGAAAAGTATGTTGACAAGGTTTCCCAAGTCTCTTGGGAAGTCTTACAATTCCTTACATGAGGTAGAAGGAAATCAGAAATAGAGTTTAGAAGATATGACCTTGCCAAAGCATCTTTTGCACACCATTGGTTGAGCCTCTCATGTTCATCCTTTGTAGGTAGGCCTCTGGTCTTGAATGAGGGCAACTCCTCATCTCCTGATATGTATCCATACAAGCTTCTCCCTTGTAGATAGGTCTTCATTCTCAATGACCAAGCCTGGTAATTATTTCTATCCAATTTGTCAATGAAGGAAGGGAAACCATCACCCATGATTACCTTATTTGCTCTGATACCACTGTTGGATGTAATGGCTGGATGCACTCAGAAGATCAGTTGGTGCTGCAAAACCTGCTTCACACCTGCCCTCTTTTCTCTTCAGATATGCTTAGTAGACTCCTTGAGCTTCCAAATGACACCAAAATATGCTATATGTACTTTGGAAAAAGTTTGAGTAATGACTTGATCAAAACAGACTACTTTGCAAATCACAAGACTTGAAAACTTTCTATTTTGGTTTTGATACCTGCTCAGTGTTATGCTCAGTATGACCAGTGTAGTTACAATTTGCAAAATTCCTTCTAGGGATATTCAATTAGCTTAGTAAGCTTCCATTTGCAAGTAGAATGAAAGAAAATGACAAACCACACTCTGAGAAATCAATTTAGCAAACTAAGGTGTACCCCCGACTTTTTAGGAGACTTACAGTCACAGACCAGTGAGCACCCCGACTGAGATTTCTCTGTGATGGTAGATCCAGTAGCTTTGAAACTTTGTAAGTGTATAGTAGACTTTGAGCTGAATCCAATGCACTTTGAATCATCCAATTTGGTTCAGTAGATCTTGAGATATGCCTCTTGGAAGTTGACAGAGTTGGAGGTAGTCACTCAGAGAAAACAGAGACTATGAATATATGTATATTGATTAAATCTAATGATTGTACATTCCCATTGGCATGTAATGTGATGCTCAATGGTACTCAGAGGTGTAGGCTATGGTGTAGCTCACACACACTCAATGAATGACTCAGAATTGCCTCGGGAAGTGAGAGTCTAACCCGCGACTTTTTTCATAGCTTTTTTATAGGAGTTTTGAAGGAGTTTGAATTTGAATTCAAATTAAAGCTCCCTTGAATCTCTCCACTAGACTTAGGGAGATATTCCCTCAACTAGATCATCTACCTTTCCCACGACTCTAGTCTAGTAGGTGTGATTACATGATTGATAAAGTCATAAAGACTTTTTACATGAGATAAATGGTAATAACCAATAAGCATTGATTCCCATGGTTCAAAGTTCATGTAGATACATCCTTCAAGGGTTCAAGCTTTAGCCTTCCAAGGTTGTAGTGTTCCAAGCCAATGTGTGTAGGCTTGTTTTGCACCAACATAAGTGTGCATGAACACACGAAAACATGCATGGTTTTTGATTTTGAGAAAGAGAAAAAGGTGATAGGAAGGGGATGGCCGACATGTGTGATGGAAGGAAAAAAGGTTTGTGTCCTTCAAATGGAAAAACTGGAGCATTCATGAGGGGAATATTTCCTTCAGGAGTATGTGAATCAAGAAAAAGAAGGATTGCAGATCGAAGGGCATTCCAGAAGGCGAGAGGATGCACTTCTGAATATAAGGACTATCGAGGAGTTTTTTTTTCGGGCTCTCTGCTACAAGTCGGCTCAGGTGGCATGAAAAAAAGAACTGTGTAACCAGGGGATAACAGACCACATCATCTGCCCATCTAATCGACTGCTGTTGAAGATTCAAGGAGGAGCTGCAGATCTTTACACCATTACAAAAGGGGAATCTAGACTGCCTCTAAGGGAAGGGAAGTCATGGAAGAACGTTGATGCTTGAGGGCTCCCAAGAATTATGCATTCATCTACCTTGCCTTCTCAAAAATTACATGTGTAATCCACAAGGACAGAAGTGGGATCCATATTCGGTATTGCACAGAGCATTCAATTTTGGCTCGTGAACCTAGTAAACCTCGATGATTTACTAGATTGCTAGTTTTGTTTCCACCATTAGGACCAATGGAGATGTGATGAGGTATTCTTGAATTTCCAAAATGAAATTTGGAGAATCACAGTTACAATGTTTTCTTTGCTGATTTACATATGCTCGTGATAAGACTGGATATTCATGCATTGCTTTGACCACGTGATGAATGGTTTCAATATCTGAGGCGTCAGCTTGTTTAGCTCACTGGATATATATCGCTGTTTAGCTCCTAGATAAGATGCATGAGAATGAGAGGGCGATGATAGGAAGTTACTGTTTGCACTTTGAAGATTTTGCTTGACTTATCATATGTCAATATTTTGTTGGTGCATTTTACCCAAGCCTACATGCTTGATATGCTTGATATTATCCTCATTTGTAAGTCACATGTGTAGTCATGTGAACACCTCTTGTAAAAGAGTACATTTTATCTCTTGTAATTGAAAAAAGGAAAAAGGAAAAAGATGGCTTACCTTATCCATGATGTAAAAGAAAAATCATGGCTCTAACTACCTAAAACCACGAATTTTGGAGATGAGGGAATATCTCCTAACTTTGGGGATCACTTTTAGGTGGAGCCATTCGAATTCGAATTCAAAATTCCCTCCAAGAATAGCTATAAAAAGAGCAAGAAGGAAGAGGCAATTAGCAAGCCTTGTACGTGACCACTTCAAGTCATTTTGTAGAGATTGAAGAGCTTACTCCATAGCTCTATCATTATACTCCCATTGTGCAAAGATTCATTGCCAATGTGGTTGTAATCATATGTGAATCTATACATTTATCATCATGTACTTCTCTGCTTTGTTCTCTGCTATACTCACTCAGAGTAGTAACTTCAGAAGGTCATATCTCGAGTTATACACAATCGTTTTTAGTGTTTTCACGTGCGTTGGATAGCTCTTACGGTCTACTTTCTGCACATAGATTTTCATGGTCATTGGATTTAGAGTTTGTGAGATATCTGCATTTTACTGCTCACTGGTCTATCTTTGCAGAGCCCCGAGAATTGTGGGCATGTTCCAGAAATTGATGAATCTTCTTCTCAGTGCTCAGTCCATCATTTGAAGTGTTTTAACTTGAATTGGGAATCTTGCTAAGTCTATTTGCTATGCCCAAAAGGAATTTATCTAATTCCTACCAGGTTGAGAGCATTCTTCATTTTGTTCAGCAGGTGTATGTCCAAAAATAGCAAGTTTTGGGAGCTAGTCATTTCGCAACTAGTCTGTCTTGACATAAACTTTTGGGATACATGTTCCAAAGTACTTGGCTGATATTTTGGTGGATTTAGGAAGCTCAAAGGGTCTACTAATCAACTTTGAAGTCTCAGTTGGCTGGTGTGAAGCTGGTTGTAGCAGCACCTACTCATCTTTGGATTGCATCCACCATCTCTCTTCACAATGGTATCAGAGCATAGTCAAGCAACATGGGAGATGGATTTCCATCAACAATGGACAAATTGGATCGAAACAACTACCCAACATGGTCTCTAAGGATGGAGGCTTACCTTCAAGGGAGGAATCTATATGGATTCATATCCGGAGATGAAGCAATGCCAACCATGAGGAACAAAGGGCAACCATCACATGAAGAAGTGGAAGGACTTACAAATTGGTGTTCGAAGGATGCACTTGCAAGGTCCTATATTCTAAACTCAATCTCTGATTTTCTTTTACCTCATGTCAAGGGATGCAAGACATCAAGAGAGACTTGGAATGCACTTGCTTCTTTCTTCTCTTCCAACACTCGAGCAAGGAAGAACCAATTGTGGATGGAGTTCACAACAATGAAGAAAAGCCCGAAGCAAAATGTGACTGATTATGTCACAAAGATGAAGGAGATTTCCGACCAACTTGGAAGCATTGGAGAGGTAATTGAAGAGGAGCAAATCATTAGACAAATCATAAATGGAATCAAAGCAGACGACAAGTGGGAGTCATTCACAACAGCCATGGATTTATACATGGATATGCATGTACCCGACCTCAACATACTCATGGGCCAACTCTTCACTCATGAAGCAAAGATTAGCAAAGGTGGTGAGTGTTGAAGAATCACTCACGAATTTGACGTACAGACAAAGGAAGATAAAGAGAAGCGGAATCAAATATTCAAAAAATCAAAAGCCTTAATGAAGGGACAAGTTCAGAACCGTTATGTACAGTACAAAATCTTGCAGAATCAGAGTTCGTTACACCAAATCAAACTGTATATACAGAGAGAACGTGCATAAGAATAAAATAGGGAGAGAACAGAGAGATGAGAAAATGAGAAGACGCCAGAGATTGCGTATGTATAGAGACTGAAGAGAGAGTGAGTGAGAAGTTTTCAGAAGACGCCATAGATCGCGTATGTACAAATGAATAACAGAAACCTAAAATGTCAGCTGTTCATCTGAGAGAGATGGTAAAGAGAAACTACTCAGTGTACGAGAGTTTCCATAGCTTGAGCAAGAAAAGGCCAAGTTAATTTGTACACATCATCTCTAATAGAAAACACATGTTCATGTGGAAGTTTGCGCGCACTGTTCATATGTGAAGAACTCTGAGTATTTTCGTGTTACGGTAGAAAGTTTGTTAACTGTTAACAATTACAGTTCGTTAGTAAACATGTCCCTCGATACTATCTCAGTAAACGAATGTTTCAGCCAGTTACAGTTTTCTCAGAAAATGTGTTTTCTGGTAGAACAACGAAGTATATCTCGCAGAGTAAATTAAAGGTTTGTATGAGAGTTAGCTTATCTTATAGCTAGACATCTCTACTATCAGTTCGTCAAGGATTTCGGTGAAATGGATACGTACACACAGTACAAAGTCTAACCAAAAAAGGACATTCTGAACCGGAGAAGTTTCTCTTAAACTTCAGAAAGAGTTCACTCAGTGAAGGAAGTTCACGCATCACTTCCTTACTTCTTGTACATTCACTTGAAGTAATTACAAACAGAATAGGAGTTGATTCCGGTAAGATTCCGATATAATTACGGTGACAGTCCAATAACAGTCCGGTGAAGTCCCAATGAATTTCTATGTAAATTCAAAATGAAGTCCTATACGTTGGAGTGACAATAACTCTGCTAAGCTACTGTTGATTATAGAGGTGTTCTAATATCAGTCTAGCTTGGCAACCAATTTTCGGTGGCGCAGCAAATTCCGCAAGCTTGACAAGGTTCGGGCCTTTGCCGTGTCGACCATAACAAGTGGTATCAGAGCGAAAGTTAATCGCCCATCAGTGGTATCAGAGCCAGAATATCCACCCTCAATTGGCGTCAGAGCCGTGAGATCCAAGAAGTGGGTTCAGAGCTAGAGTATTCACCATCATTGGTGTCAGAGCCAGCATACCGAAATCGGTATCGCAGAGCAGGTTAACTACAACAGTGGAACTAGAACGAGAAAGATTCTGAAGAGCTGAAAGATTCTCAAAAGTTCACCGGAAGTAATAGAAACAAGAAGATCATGGCAGATCATGTCCAAATTGATAAATTGGACAGAGATAATTATCGTGCATGGGTAATGCGCATGGAAGCCTTACTTATGAGTAAGGACCTAATGATGTATGTGACCGGAGAAGAAAAGAAGCCGACTTTCGAAGATGATAGTCAACCGGAGAAAGAAGAATTAGAAGCCTTGAAGCTGTGGCAGAAGAAAGATGCAACGGCAAGAGCTTACATTTATAATACCATTACAGACCATCTACTACCACACATCAGAGGTCTGGAGAAAGCGGAGGACATATGGAGTGCGTTGGAAGATCATTTCCAAAATACTACGAAAGCTAGGAAGGCTAGCTTATGGTCCGAATTCACAACATTCAAAAAGAAGTCGAGTCAAAGCATTAGTGACTATGTTACTAAGATGAAGGATCTAGCAGATAGTCTTGGATCCATAAATGAAGATGTCGAAGATCACAGATTGATAGCGCAACTGCTAACAGGTTTGAGAGGAGATATGATTCACAAGTGCGAAGCATGTTAGATGGGAAAAGCCCACAGGTTACCTTTCCAGAAGAAAGGATTCAAACATGATGGAGTACTTGAACTCATTCATACAGATGTATGGGGTCCCACAAAAAAAGGATCAATCAACGGATCGAGGTATTATGTTTTATTCATTGATGATGCTACAAGGTGGATAACTCTTTATGTTTTGAAAGAGAAATCAGAAGTGTTTGGAGCTTTCAAACACTTTCATGCATATGCTGAAAGACTCATAGGACGAAAGCTGAAGAGACTGAGGTCTGATGGAGGGGGAGAATACTTCTCCCGAGAGTTCAATGACTATCTTTGGAATGCAGGTATTAAGAGAGAAATAACCTACAGGTACACACCACAACAAAATGGTGTAGCAGAAAGAAGGAACCGAACTCTAGTTGAGTTTGCACGAGCTATGCTAAAGGAAAAGGATTTTCCAAATTATCTTTAGGCTGAAGCTGTAAATACAGCTACATACTTGGTAAACAGATTACCATGTACAACTTTAGATGGAATGACTCCGTATGAAGCTTGGTGGGGAAAGAAACCAACACTTGATCATTGCAAAGTGTTTGGATCAGTAGCTTATGCTTATGTACCGTCACAACTCAGACATAAGCTTGAACCAAAAGCAGAGAAATATGTGTTCGTCGGATACGATGAAAAGCAGATGGGATACAAGTTATGGAGTCCTTTAACAAAGCAGTTTACTGTTTCTAGAGATGTTCCATTTGATGAACAGAAAAGCTGGTATACAGATCAAAGTCATACAACGGAAGAATTTGAAGAAGAAGTAAGAAGAAGAGAGAAAGGGAAATCAATTGTACAGGTGAATAGAGATGAAGATCATATGCAAGCAAGTACGTCCAGGATCGGATCAGGTATAAGAAATGGAGATAAACAGGGATTTGATGAAGATGTGTATTCAGATACACATGAAGAGTTTGAACCAAGAAGGTCAAACAGAAATAGAAGACAACCAGAAAGGTATTCCTATGATACCTTGTATATAACTCAGAAAGATTATGCATATATGGTCAAAGATGATGAAGAACCTCAGAACTATGATGAAGCTAAAGGCAAGAAGCAATGGGAAGAAGCAATGGAAGAAGAGTTCAGCGCACTGGAGGAGAACAAGACATGGAACTTGTTCCGAAACCAAATGGTAAGAAAGTAATTGGAAACAAATGGGTTTTCAAAGTTAAGAAGCTTGCAGATGGAAGGATAGCCAGACACAAAGCTAGACTGGTTATCAAGGGCTATGCTCAGATGCATGGCATAGATTACGATGAGACGTTTAGTCCGGTGGCAAAGATGTCAACCATAAGGACAGTAATTGCTATAGCAACATCAAAAGGATGGAAGCTAAGTCAGCTAGATATAAAGAACACATTCCTGAATGGATACATATCAGATGAAGTCTACATGGAACAACCGGAAGGGTTTGTAAGTTCCAGATACCCAAACTTTGTTTGCAGATTAAAGAAAGCACTTTACGGACTGAAGCAAGCTCCAAGAGCTTGGAATTACATGCTTGTGAAACATCTCAATGAACTTGGATACCAAAGTTTGAAAGCAGATGCAAGTCTACTCATCAAGAGAACAGAAGAAGGAATGATCTACATTTGCATTTATGTAGACGACGTTATAATTACAGGTACTTCAGATGAAGGAATTAAAGAAGTAAAAAGATTACTCAAAAAGGAGTTATCAGATCAGTGACCTAGGAAAGTTGTCATACTTTCTAGGAATGAAAATCACATACACAGATCATGGTGTATATGTTACACAAGAAAGGTATCTCCAAAACTTACTAAAGAAGTTTAATATGGAGAATTGCAGAGAAGCTTCAACACCGCTTGAAGCAAATCATAAACTCAGCAAATACAATGGTGCAGAGTTTAAAGATATGAGAAAGTATCAGTCGTTAGTGGGAAGTCTAATTTACGCTACACTAACACGACTGGATCTTAGCTATGCAGTGGGAGTTCTCTCACAGTTCATGCATTGTCCGAAAGATCAACATTGGGTTGCAGGATAGAGAGTTCTTAGATATATAAAAAGAACTATAAGAGAAGGATTATATTATCCGTTTACGTCAGATATAAAGCTGAGAGCATACAGTGACTCAGACTGGGCAGGAAGTCAAGATGACAGAAGGTCAACACATGGGTATATGATATACCTAGGAGATAAGCTAGTAAGCTGGTGTTCGAAGAAACAACACACAATGGCTTTATCGTCTACAGAAGCAGAATACAAAGGACTTGTAGAAGCAGCTAAAGAAGTGATATGGATGCAGCCCTTGTTCAAAAGCATGGGTATTGATCAAGGTATACCGATCATACATGGAGATAATATGAGCTCGCTGTATCTTGCAGCAAATCGAGTATTTCATGCAAGAACAAAGCACATAGAAATTCAGTATCATTTCGTATGTGAAGAACTCTGAGTATTTTCGTGTTACGGTAGAAAGTTCATTAGCTGTTAACAATTACAGTTCGTTAGTAAACGTGTCCCTCGGTGCTATCTCAGTAAACAAATGTTTCGGTCAGTTACAATTTTCTCAGAAAACATGTTTTCCGGTAGAACAACGAAGTATATCTCGCAGAGTAAATTAAAGGTTTGTATGAGAGTTAGCTTATCTTATAGCTAGACATCTCTACTATCAGTTCGTCAAGGATTTCGGTGAAATGGATATGTACACACAGTACAAAGTCTAACAGAAAAAGGACATTCTGAACCGGAGAAGTTTCTCTTAAACTTCAGAAAGAGTTCACTCAGTGAAGGAAGTTCACGCATCACTTCCTTACTTCTTGTACATTCACTTGAAGTAATTACAAACAGAATAGGAGTTGATTCCGGTAAGATTCCGCTATAATTACGGTGACAGTCCAGTAACAATCCGGTGAAGTCCCAGTGAATTTCTATGTAAATTCAAAACGAAGTCCTATACATTGGAGTGACAATAACTCTGCTAAGCTACTGTTGATTATAGAGGTGTTCTAATATCACTCTAGCTTGGCAACCAATTTTCGGTGGCCCAGCAAATTCTGCAAGCTTGACAAGGTTCGGGCCTTTGCCGCGTCGACCATAACAAGTGGTATTAGAGCGAAAGTTAATCGCCCATTAGTGAGTCCTCAAGAGGTAATCAAACTTCTGCCTTATATTCTGATAAAGCTAAGGTCAAGGACAAGTCAAAGAATAGGAAGAATGAAGATGAAGGTAGCTCTTTCCAAGCAAACTTTGCAGGTAGAGGAAGAGCTAGAGGAAGAGGCAGAAGTGGAAAGCAAGGCAGGGGGAGATTCCAATCATCTCAACCTTGCAACATATGTGGCTCATCTAATCATACTACTAAAGAATGTTTTAGGAACCCGAGGAACTCAAGAGGAAGAGGATTCAATAGAGGTGGCTATGGATCAAATAGAGGTAGGTACAATGGAGGCTACAACAACAACAACAACTACTGCAACAACAATTACAACAATAACAACTATCAAAGTGGCCATAGAGGAAGGAGAGACTACAATAAGTATGCAGAGGACCAAAGTCAAGAAGATTCATGATTGATTATGAATCTATCAGTGAAGAAGGATAAGGATGATGATCACATATTTTACATTGATTCGGGATGCTCAAACCATGTAGCAGGAAATGTGGCTTTACTTTCTGATTTGGAAGATCCTCATAACAAGCATGAAGTGCAGACAGGAGATGACACAAAGCACTCAGTGGAGAAGATAGGTAATGTGAAGACATCAGATGGGAATATGAACCTCTTAAGCAAAGTCTTGTATGTCCCTACAATTACCAAAAATTTAATAAGTGTTGGACAGATTGTTGAAAAAGGATTGTAGGTTAGATTCAATCGATTTGGAGCATATGTTGAAGACCCAAGGCAAGGCCTTCGAAGGATTGCCAAAGGAGAAAAGACAGGAAGGCTTTTCACTTTTGAAGTGGAAGATACAAAGAACATAGCTTTGTTTAGCTATGGATCTCAAACTCTAACAGAGTTGGAGATATGGCACAAAAGGCTTGTTCACATTGGTGAGAGGACACTCAAACAAATTTGCAGGGACCAAAGTGTACTTGGTTTGCCTAATATCACAAGGCAACACATGATTTATAAGTGTGAAGCTTGTCAACTCGGCAAGGCTCATAGACAACCTTTCAATAAGAAAGGATATATGTATCAAAATCCTTTGGATCTAGTGCACACGGATGTGTGGGGTCCAAGTAAGGAGCCATCTATATTAGGCTCAAGATATTATGTGTCTTTCATAGATGATTGTAGCAGGTGGACCATTCTGTTTTTCATGAAGCATAAGGATGAAGTGTTTAATTGCTTTAAGAAGTATATTGCTATTTGATGCCTTCTTGCATGAAAGAGGCATTAAAAGGGAAGTCACTACAAGGTATACACTCGAACTCAATGGTGTAGCAGAGAGGAGGAACAGAGCTATTGTCGAAGCTGCAAGGTCCATGCTCAATGAAAAGGGATTGCCAAACTACCTATGGGCAGAGGCTGTGTCTACAACCACATATCTCATAAATAGACTTCCATCTAAGTCACTAGATGGAACCACTCCATATGAAGTGTGGAATGGAAGAAGACCTAGTCTAGAGCATTGTAAAATCTTTGGATGCCTAGCCTATGCTCACATTCCTTCTCAAGTAAGAGGGAAATTGGATCCCAAGGCAGAGAAGTGAGTATTCATTGGTTATGATCAAAACCAAAAAGGATATAGATTGTACAATCCAACCAATAAAGGATTTTCTGTGAGTAGAGATGTAATTTTTGACGAAAACAAATCATGGTTTGATGATGACCAGAAAGTGAAGCTGCCATATGACTTGGATGAAGATTTTCCATCACTTCAACTAAAGGAGCCAAAGCAGATTGAAGAAAGTGATTCGGAGATTGACCTAGAAGACTTGGAAAGACTAAAGCTATGGAAGAACAAAGGTAAAGCAAAGATGCAGGATGCTACATATGGACCCGAGAGCTCACATCAACCACTTAGAAGGTCTTCAAGGGAGAAGAAGAAACCAGAGAGGTTTGGTTATGATACTTCTTTTGTCACCAAGCACTCAATCTACATTGCAAAGGATTCAACCAATGAAGAACCTACCACATTTGAAGAAGCACAAAGCAAAAAAGCTTGGAGAGATGCAATGGATGAAGAAATGGAAGCCTTGAAGGAGAATGACACTTGGGAGCTTGTACCTAAGAAGCCGTCTATGAAGGTAATTGGATCTCGATGGATATACAAAATCAAGAGGAATCCAGATGGAAGTATAAATAGACACAAAGCAAGGTTAGTTGCTAAAGGGTTTGCTCAAACCCATGGTATTGATTCTGAGGAGACTTTCTCTCCTATTGCAAAAATGCCTACAATTAGGGTTCTCATAAGTCTTGTTGCATCTAGAAATTGGAATCTCTATCAACTTGATGTAAAGAATGCTTTCTTGAATGGATGGATTTCTGAGGAAGTGTATATGGAACAACCTCCTGGATATGAGGATGCACATCATCCTAACTATGTATGCAAACTAAAGAAAGCTTTGTATGGATTGAAGCAAGCTCCAAGAGCTTGGAATTTCAGATTGGTGACTTATTTGCAGGACCAAGGATTCAAAGCTAGCAAGGCGGATACCTCTTTGTTTATAAAGAGGAATGGATCTAAAGTGATCTATTTATGTGTGTATGTTGATGATATTATTATCACAGGCAATGATCTTGAAGGAATCAAACAGGTAAAGAGTCAAATGAAGGAGAAGAATAAGTGACCTCGGACCACTCACTTATTTTCTTGGATTGGAGTTGATCTACACAGATTCAGGTATATACATCACACAAAGGAAGTATGTCCATGACATGCTCGTCAAGTTCAAGATGGAAAATACCAAGTGTGCAGGTACACCTATGGAGCAAAATCATAAGCTTAGTGCTTATGAAGGAGAGCCAATTGAAGACATCACAAGCTATCAAAGCTTGGTTGGAATTTTGAACTATGCAACACTCACAAGGGTGGATATATGCTATAGTGTTAGCATATTGAGTCAGTTTATGCATAAGCTGAGAAGACCACATATGGAAGCGGCCAAGAGTGTCCTCAAGTACCTAAAGGGGACCATGAATGAAGGTTTGTTTTATTCATTTACTTCAGATATTGAGCTAAAGGTCTACTCAGATGCAGATTGGGCCGGATCTAGAGATGATAGAAGAAGCACATCCGGGTATATATCATTTGCAGGTTCAAAAATCATTTCTTGGTCATCGAAGAAGCAACCAACCGTGGCATTATCTTCTACTGAAGCGGAATATAGAGGTTTGGCTAATGCAACTCAAGAAATCATGTGGTTAAAGTCTTTGTACACAGATCTTGGACTTCATTCTTCAACACCTCATATTTTTGGTGACAACACAAGCTCACTACATCTAGCAGCTAATCCGGTATACCATGCTAGAACCAAGCATATTGAAGTCCACTACCATTACGTAAGGGAGAAGCTAATGAGCAAGGATATTCAACTATCCTATGTCTCTACAGATATGCAATGTGCCGACATGTTGACTAAAGCTCTTGATGGTACAAAGTTAAGTAGATTCAAGTTGATGATTGGCTTGCAGGAAATCAAGGACAATTGAAGACTTATTTGGAGGCCAAGCATGTTAGGCTTGAGGGGGAGCTGTTGGTGCATTTTACCCAAGCCTACATGCTTGATATGCTTGATATTATCCTCATTTATAAGTCACATGTGTAGTCATGTGAACACCTCTTGTAAAAGAGTACATTTTATCTCTTGTAATTGAAAAAAGGAAAAAGGAAAAAGATGGCTTACCTCATCCATGATGTAAAAGCAAACTCGTGGCTCTAACTACCTAAAACCACGAATTTTTGAGCTGAGGGAATATCTCCTAACTTTGGGGATCACTTTTAGGTGGAGCCATTCGAATTCGAATTCAAAATTCCCTCCAAGAATAGCTATAAAAAGAGCAAGAAGGAAGAGGCGATTAGCAAGCCTTGTACGTGACCACTTCATGTCATTTTGTAGAGATTGAAGAGCTTACTCCATAGCTCTATCATTCTACTCCCATTCTGCAAAGATTCATTTCCAATGTTGTTGTAATCATATGTGAATCTATACATTTATCATCATCTACTTCTCTGTTTTGTTCTCTGCTATACTCACTCAGAGCAGTAACTTTAGAAGGTCATATATCGAGTTATACGCAACCTTTTTCAGTGTTTTAACGTGCGTTGGATAGTTTTACTGTCTAATTTCTGCACATAAATTTTCATCATCGTTGGATTTACAGTTTGTGAGATATCTGCATTTTACTGCTCACTGGTCTATCTCTGCAGAGCCCCGAGAATTGTGGGCATGTTCCAGAAATTGATGAATCTTCTTCTCAGTGCTCAGTCCATCATTTGAAGTGTTTTAACTTGGATTGGTAAGCTTGCTAAGTCTATTTGCGATGCCCAAAAGGAATTTATCTAATTCCTACCAGGTTGAGAGCACTGTTCATTTTTTCCAGCAGGTGTATGTCCAAAAATAGCAAGTTTTGGGAGCTAGTCATTTCGCAACTAGTCTGTCTTGACGTAAACTTTTGGGATACATGTTCCAAAGTACTTGGATAATATTTTGGTGGATTTAGGAAGCTCAAAGGGTCTACTAATCAACTCTGAAGTCTTAGTTGGCTGGTGTGAAGCTGGTTGTAGCAGCACCTACTCATCTTTGGATTGCATCCACCATCACTCTTCACATATTTGCCTAGGAAATTGGGTGTGTAGATCTGTCTATGGTGACACTAATGATAATTTTCATGATACCACATGTACCTTGAAATATTTGACAGATTCCAGTACCAAAAGCTCACATTTCAAAGTTAATCAACCTGTTGAATGAAAAGACTAGAATGGGAATTCTTGAGCCATCAAGTGCTCCCTATTCAAACCATTGGTTCATAGTACCAAAGAAAAATGGGTCATTGAGATTTATTCAGGATCTACAATCGATAAACAAGGTGACAATCAGAAATATGGGAACTAGGCCATTCGTAGATGAGTACGCAGAAGCCTTTGCAGGAAGATCTATTTATTTGATGGGAGACTTGCACTCTGGGTATGACCAATTCTTGCTAGCCCTCGAGAGTCACGACTTGACGACTATGAGGACACCACTTGGGCTTGTGTGCATGTGTACCTTGCCACAAGGTGCTACGAAATCGATAGCTCATATGATGAATGGTATGCATAAGGTGCTTAGGGATTTTATTCCACATCTGACCATGCCATTCATTGATGATCTCCCTATTAAAGGTTGCGAGGCAAAAGATAACGATGAGACTCTTGACGAGGATGGATGTCGAAAGTCTATCAGAAATCACATAAATGACTATGAATCCATTCTTAGCCGGCTGGAAGAGGTTCATTTGACATAATCTATAGAGAAATCAGTACTTGGAGTGCAAAAGGTACTGATTCTAGGAAGTTTGTGTGGTCCTAAAGGAAGAAAGAAGTGTCTGAAGAAAGTAGATGCCATTCAACACATGAAAGAGGTTTACTCCTCAATCATGAATCATTGAGGTGAGGAGATTTCTCAGGGCATGTGTTTTCTATGTTGTGTGGATTCCTCATTTTGCCCATGTTGCAAACTCACTCTATCAATTGCTTTGAAAAGGGTAGAGATTTCAATGGAAGGATATCCATACTCAAGCTGTGAGGAAATTAAAGAAGGCACTTGCAGAAGCACCGCTCCTTAGAAAAGCCAATTATAGTGGCAATAAACAAATCTACATTACCATAGATATGAGTCCGACAGGTATAGGTTGGGCCATTGGCCAAGAGGATGATGAGGGAAAAAGGTATGCGATTCGATTTGGAGCTAAAGTACTAAATGTTTGCTAGAGAGGCTACCCTCAGATTAAGTGAGAGCTCTAGGGAATAGTGACCGCATTGAGGAATGATAAAGAATACTTAATCGGGGCAAAAGTGGTGGTGGAAACAGACTATTTACTATTATTGGGAATGATCATGAACTGTTCCACTGCAGACATTGCCATGTTAAGATGGATAGCGTACATCAAGTCGCTAAACCCCGAGTTTGTTCATATAGCTGAGAGGAATAATGTGGTAGCCAATATGCTATCATGAGCTATATACAAATATGAAGACTCGATGATTTCTAATGATGAAGAGATAGGTTTGGACTTTTATGCTTAGCATGTACATATTTCAAGCTTAGACGAAGCATCTAGATGACTGAATAGAAAAGAGCCTACTCATGGGATTGAAAAGCTTGAGGCTAGTATTGAGTCTTCAAGGGAAGGAATTCGAAAGAGCTTAGGAAGCGGGAAAGGAAATAGGAGAAAAGAAGAAAAACCTTACGAAGTTCAAGCAGGAATAACAGAAATATTCAATGAAGATGAATATGAAAATGAGTGGAAGGAAATGTTGATATATTTAGGTAGTGATGTGTGTGAACACTCTAGGACCACCGAGGCACTTTTTTCCCTCTTTAGGAGGTTTTTTTCCCCCCACTTGTATATACACCTATTGCCCTAATGGGCTACTCATCATTGTACATTCTCTAGTAATACATTCAGTATTGTGTGTTGTGCTCCAAGCTTCTTCTTCTTCCTTGTGCTGTTTGCGTGCTTCCATAGACGTCTAACTCCAACAATTGGTATCAGAGCAGGTCCTTGCTTCATCTAGGGCACCGTCGACACACCACCGTTTGTAGTCTCAGATTCACACGAAATTTGGTGAGCATACTCAGGGTGTTTCAGAGCTCGTTTCGGCCTCCGAATGCACTATCGTAGCGCTTGTGCAGGCTATTTCGTCTTTTTGTGCCAAAGATATATACCAGTTTCTATTTGCCAGTATAACAGTCTCGAAGTCTGCTACAGGTTTAGCAGAATTCGTCTAGGCAATTCTGTTCAACTTTTTGAGATACATTCAATTTTCTGCATCAAGGTATTTTAGTCACTGGCCATGGCTGAAAGCAGTGACGTATTCCGTATGTTGGCTGTTGAGGATAAGTTGGATGGTACCAACTACCCGTTATGGGCTTATATGATGCGACATGTGTTGGTTACAAAAGGACTGTGGAACATTGTGCAGGGTGTCGAAAAACGTCCTATCACACCTGCAACTGTTACAACTGTAGGTACTGAAGTTGATGCAGAAGGTGTCGAAGATGGTGGTATTCTGCATATTCCTATTCGTGCTGCAGTTTCTGCTGCACCTACTGTAGAGCAGATTTGTTGGGATGGAAGAGATGCCCATGCATATGCATTGATAGCTTTGTCTGTCAAACGTGCCATTATTTCTCATATTCGCTCTTGCAGAACAGCTAAGGATGCTTGGGATACACTTACCCCATTGTACCAAGCTAGGAATGAGGCTCGTGTTGCTTACCTCCGAAAACAGTTGGATAGTGAGCACATGAATGAAGGTGATTCTATGGACAATTTCCTAACAAAGATCAAAGACTTGAAGGAACAATTTATTTCTGCTGATGAGGTTATACCAGATAGCTCACTTGTGCAGACCGTTCTGAATGGTCTTCCTGATTCATATCAGAGTTTTGCTTCTACTCTTCGGTTGATGATGAAAGGCAATCCAAATGCCTTGTCATTTGAGGAGTTAGTCTCTGTTTTGTTGCAAGAAGATCAGTCCAGGCAGAACAGGTCCATTATGCGTGTTGCAGATCAAGCTTTCCTGGCTAGTCAGAAGGGCAAAGGAAAATGGAGCTCTTCTACTAGTAAGCAAAAATCTACAAATGTTGCACATTCGAAGAACCAAGACAAAGATGAGAAAAAAATCAGAAAAGCAGAAATTGTTTTGTAAGTACTGTAAAGGGAATGATCATATCATAAAGAACTGTCCAAAAAACTGGCTGCAAAAGAGGCAAAGAAGAAAGAGGCTGGAATAGTTGCTGCAAAAGCCTCTACACCAAAAACGGAGTCTGTTAATCTTGTGCAGGAAGAAGAATGGGCATTTACTACTGTTTGCAGTTTTGACCCATCTTCTCATGAGCAGTGCATGTCTGCAATAGACTCAGATGTTTGGTACTTTGACAGTGGGGCGACCAAACATATTACCTCGCAGCGCAGTTACTTCTCTTCACTCGAGCCTGCCCCTACAGGGAATACAGCTACATGCACCAACAACTCCTCTTATCCTGTTATGGGAGTTGGTAATAACATTTTGACTACTGATGATGGTAGTTCTTTCACTTTGTCAGATGCTTTATTTGTGCCAAGGATCAAGAAGAACCTTTTATCAGTTTTTGCATTAGCCAAGATTAGCTTGATTGTGAAATTTGTTGATGACAGGTGTACAATTTATGATCTGTCAAATGGCGATGTGATTATTGCTTCTGGCATTTTATGTAGTGGGATGTATAAGCTCATAGACTATGAAAGATCTATAAATGATTTGGCATGTGCAGTAAATGATTCTCAGGCTATGTCATATGCAAAGCTTTGGCATGCACGCTTTGGTCATCTGAATTTTGCTAGTTTGCTACGCATGCAGAAATCTGAAGTCCTCTTTGCCCAAACTTGAGGTACCTGGAAAACATGTTTGTGAAGGCTGTATTTTGCGCAAAATGCAGCGTTCGTCCTTTCCAAAAGATGGTTCAGTTCGGGCTACTTAGAAATTGCAGCTTGTACATAGTGATGTCTGTGGTCCTATGTAGACACCTTCTTTTGGGAATTATCTTTACTTCGTGACTTTCATAGATGATTTTTCCAGGCATGCATGGGTATATCCATTGAAGGCAAAGTCCGAAGTGTTCATGTGCTTCAAACAGTTTTTGGTTTTGGCTAAAAATCTGTCAGCATGTAAAATGGGCACCCTCCGTTCAGATCGAGGGGGGGAATATATGTCTTCTGATTTTAATGCATTTCTGGCTGAACGTGGGATAAAACACCAGTGTACAGTGCCGTATACATCTCAACAGAATGGAGTTGCTGAACGAAAGAACATTTCACTCATGGAGATGGCGAGGTGTATGGTCAAGAGTCAAGCTTTACCACATAGTTTCTAGCTTGAGGCTGTCATGTGTGCAACATATGTACTGAACAGATGTCCCACTAAAGTGCTGCAGTCTATCACTCCATATGAGGCTTGGCATGACCGCAAGCCATCTGTTGCTCATCTGCATGTTTTTGGTTGTTTCGCATATGCATTAGTGCCTGAACAACATCGCAGAAAATTGGATGATAAAGAAGTAAAATGTATTTTTGTTGGGTACAGTTCTGAAAGTAAAGGCTATCGTCTGTATCATCCACAGACTAAATGCATTCTGGTTAGTCGTGATGTTGATTTTTGTGGAAGATGCTATTCAGCCATTGCTTTCATGTACTAAGGAGACATCTGTTAGCTCCAAAGACATGCATGATACTTTGCTGCCTCTTTTTACAGGTGGACAATCTAGTGCTGACCCCAATGAGGCAACTTCTCAGCCTTTGCAGGTTTCATGTGATGATGCAGATAATTCCATTTCTGATGCAGATGTACATGATGCACTTATTGATGAGAGAGATGATATTGAGCAGGAAAGAACTATGCCAAAATGGCTGGTGTAGACTTTGCGTGACAGTAAATTAGATGCACCTCTGTCATATCGTACTCGATCAGGCTCTCATAGTGCCTCTTTTGCATCAGATTGCTATGCTATGGCTGCATCTAGTCTCTTTGATGAGAATGAGCCTGTTTTGTTTGATGAAGCACAAAATTCAGAAAATTGGATGGCTGCTATGCAATCTGAATATGATGCAATAATGAAGAATGGTACTTGGTCTTTATGTGACTTGCCTCCTGGAAAGAAGGCCATTGGCACTAAGTGGGTATACAAGCTGAAGCATAAACCTGATGGTATAGTTGATAGGTATAAGGCTAGGCTTGTTGCAAAGGGTTATGTGCAGGAAAGAGGCATTGATTTTGATGAGACCTTTGCATCTACATGCCGTATGACTACTATTCAGAGCATTTGTGCACTTGCAGCCCATCATGGTTGGAATGTACATCAGTTGGACATTAAAACAACATTTCTGAATGGTGACTTGCATGAAGAAGTGTATGTTTTTCAGCCCCGTGGCTTTGTGCTGAAAGGGCATGAAAACCAGGTGTGCAGGTTAAAGAAGGCATTATATGGTTTAAAGCAAGCACCACATGCTTGGTATGAGAAGATACATGCCTATCTGATTGCACATGGTTTTGAGAACAGTCCAACTGAAAGCACCTTATATGTTAAGCGTGCTAATGATGTGCTTCTGATCATTGCTGTCTATGTTGACGATATGCTGCTCACTGGTCCTATTGAGAAGCATATTGCTGATTTTAAGGCTGATTTGCATGCATCATTTGAGATGTCTGATTTGAGGCATTTGCATCACCAGTTGGGCATTCAGTTTATGCAAGTTGATGGTGGAATGGCTTTGTGTCAAATGAAATATATTGACACATTATTGCAGCATTTTGGCCTTGAAGACTGTAAGCCTATTGCCACTCCTATGGAGACAGGTTTATGATTGAGTCGTCATGATGCTGGAGATGCATTTGATGTTGTTCTCTATCAGCAGGCTATTGGATACTTGATTTAATTATGCAATACTCGGCCAGATATTCAGTTTGCTGCCTCATAGATGAGCAGGTTTATGCATTGCCTAGGAGTCAAGCATTGGCAAGCTGTTAAGCGCATCTTTCGCTACTTGAGTGGTACTCAGCTACTTGGGTTGTTTTATCCCAAGGGGGGATCACTACCGTCAGATTTTCATGCTTTTTCTGACTCTGATTGGGCTGGTTGCTATGACACTTGTATGTCCACTAGTGGCTTTTGCTTCATGCTTGGTAGCTCATGTATATCTTGGTTGAGCAAGAAGTAGCCTAGTATGACCACTTTGAGTTGTGAGGCTGAGTATAGGGCAACTTTCGCAGCTACTATTGAGTGTGTGTGGCTCAGACGCCTTATGGATGATTTGGGT